>PVJO010021231.1:0-11139 GCA_004026905.1 Hystrix cristata | reverse complement strand
CTGTAAATAAGGACGAAGAGGTGTAATAGATATAATCCAAAGGAAGATAATATTCTAAGGAGAGGAGCATTGGATGGAGAGGTGGGGAGAAGCGGGAAGAGAAAAGAGGGATAGAAAAAGGAAAAGGAATTCATGGAGAAATGTGAATGTACCTGCTGTAAATAGGGATGAAGGGAATAGAGGGGAGGGGTGGGGAAGAGTGGGGAGAACCAAGATGCATCATGTACAGGTACAAAATAAATGTGATGAATGTAACCATTATATGTACATTGTACCAATACATGTTCTTGGTTAAAAATAAAAAAAAATCTAAAAATTTCAGACACCTATTGGATAGTACTTTTTCTTTCATTACCTATTGACTAAAAAAATCCGAATGATGAAAAACTTTTATAAATTCAGTGGCTCTATAAATAGATTTCTACTATATTAATCAAAACAGTATTCTACACACATATAAGATACAGCAAACGTGTCACAGGGATAAAATAGATTTTTTTTAATTATACAAGTTGCAATCTGTCTCCCTCCTGGCTTATCTCTCCAAACTGTGCCTCCTCCAGAGAGGAAGGATTCCTACCTACCAGCTCAGCCCTGTAGAGTTACAAACTTCCCTTCTGGGAGAAAGTCTGTAAATCAGATTTGTTCGTAAGTCTGATCAAGTGAGTGTTATACACCTTTGACACACGTATACAATGTATACTGCTGTGAGCTTCCTAGCTGTCCCCTCCCCATCCCCACTGCTTTTCCTCTTGCTTCCAAACATCCTGGGCTCTGACTGAGCACTGTACTACTGTACACCGGTGCGCTGTACAGTCAGCACACAGCAATGCAACTGTGACAGTGTCTAAGCAGACATGTGAGCTACTCCACAATTTGTTTGCATCTATGAATGTTCTAATGCAAGGCCCATTCATATCTGTCAAAGTCTGCAACTCTAATGTTCATAAGTCAGGGACTTGCTGTATTCTCCTCTGGAATTCTGAGCCCCCAGCAGCAAGCTAAGAGATGGGGTAGGGAGCTGACTCGTCCCAAAGATGCCAGAGAGGTAGAGCTGACATACACGATACAGAGTTGATCAAGAGAGGATGGTGGAGGGAGACTGTCTTCACTGAAATGTCAGTGAAAGTCTGTGAGAGTTTACAGAGAGCAAGACTTTCTGGACAGATATGTTTGCCGCCACCACCACTATCCCACCCTTCAGTATTTTCAAAAGAGACTACAGACGCCTCAAATTTCCTATATCAATTATTCTGGACACGGATTATACATGACTTACACCTTCACGGGATACACAGCATTGATTCAATCTACAATGTTTCCTGACAGATCTCCTTTAATAGCACCCCTTTTCCTTCCCCACTTCAGTGGGGTCTACAGTTTAGCAACACCTCACTGTATCTGATACTTGAGTTCCTGGTACTACACCCATAGGTTCCATCATGATCACCATCCCCATAATGTTAAGAATACTCTACTACATGCCTTGTCTGTGTAAATGTAGAAGGTCAACAAATACTATGCCCCATGGGAGTGTACGTCCCAGAACAGAGTAAGGAGAAATACAGTGAGGAAGGAGAAGGAACATCATTTTACCCAAACACAAGAGAAGTAATGAGAGGCAAGTCTTCTTGGCCATTGCTCACTTCTAATCACATTAAACTACTAGCCAGAGAATTATTCTCCCATTGAGGCTGAAAAGTACATGGTGCAACTGCCAGGAAAGGCTGGATGCTCACAGACAATGTACAGAGTAACTGAACTCTGTTGCTCAGGGCGCACACTTCTGAAAGCCCCAACCCAGTCCTCGTTCCTCTAGACCATTGGCCATTAGATATTTATGCTGATATTCTTGACTCAGCTGAGGCTATTTTATTGAAGAATGTTTGAGGTGAAACTTTCAAAATTTGAAGGAATTAAGCTATTTGCTGCATGCAGAGCTAGCCTTACAGAGATGTAGAGAAGATGGAGTTCAGCTTAAACCCATCAATCAGAAAGAATTTGCAACACATCTTGGATGAGTTGGTCCCCTGGAAAGACAGCTCAGAGGAGGGTAGGGGGCCATTGGCCTGAGGAGAACGGGGATGCTGCCAGACAAATTATGGCTCCTGCCTCAATCCTTTACTTCAATATTCATTACAGAACTCTTTTCCAAATTTTCAAAAGCCAAAGGAGGCAAACTGCCATGACCCCAAAGGCCAAGACACTCCTTTCATTAAGTTTCTAGCTCCATGCTCCTCTTATGTTTTCATTTAGAATTGCCCAACCAGAACTTACTTCTGAAATGCAGATCGGGGATAAAAATCCAGTATCATGTTGACACTGATTCTAGCCTTGAGAAATTCATCCAGACAAGAAAAGACACCTATGATTTCTCTTGGCGAACCACTGCATCTGCCTTTCTCCTCCACCAAGTGGAACTAGACTGTAATAAACTCAAATTCAACATTCATTCATACATTCAACATTTATTGGATATCGCTGTACTGGAGTACATAAATGAACAGGACAGACTGCCAATCCAGTTTCCCGATCTAATGAGGGAGGTCAGATAACAATGCCACTAATCTCAGAGTCACATGGAATGATGATGCCACCGTAGAAATGAGTCTGTCACACTACAGGGTCATCGTACCTGCTTTACAGTCAGTGTTACAGTTTGATACTGAATGTCCTCCACATGCCCATGTTGACAGATTTGTCCCCAGGTTGGTACTACTGGGAGGTAGTGGAGCATTTGAAAGGTAGGGCTTAATGGGAGGTCCTCAGGTCATTGGAGGTGTCCCTTTGAAGGGGGCTGCAGGACCTTAGTCTCCTCCTTTTTCTCTTTTTAATTGCTGGTCATAAGGTTTCTCTCTTTACTTCCTGGTCATTGGTTCCACCAAATGTTCCCACTACAATGTGCTGCCTCACCCTAAGTGCAAAGCAGTGGGGCTAATCTTGAGACTTCATAAACTGAAGTCTCAAAAACTTAGCCAAAATAAACCTTTTCTCTTCATAAGTTACTTACCTCAGGTTACTTTTTATAGCAATGGAAAGTTAACAATCCCAGTGGTAACTGAAAGTTATATAGTGGTATGCATTTGGAGTCCTGCTTTTGCAAGTATAGGCTATGCCCCTGGAATAAGAACAGGCGAGGTCCCACTTACCCAGACAAGAAACTCCGTATCTCAGCTTGCTGGGTTTTCTGCCATCAAACTCTTTCCCAAGAATGGCAGGAACCTGAGGAGAATAGTTTCTACAAAGAGGAGATTGACTTAACCCAGCCGAGACCTCGTCCTCCAAGGGTTGTGGCGGGAGAAAGAAGGACATCTTTGAAGAAAGATCTTCTCCAGATAGGTGAAGCACAGATCAGATAAGAAAGAGGAAGCGCAGGCCCTGTTTTAGTTAAAAATTTTATTAAAATAATTGCAGGGGCTGGGAAATACAACTCAGTCAGTGTTAGAACACATGCCTCACATTCATGAGGTCTTAGGTTGAATCCCCAGAACTACCAAAAGAAGAAGGGTATTTGTAGATTTATACGCAGTTATAAGAAATAATACAGAGATCCTTTCTGCACTTACCCTAGTTTCTCCTTATAATATTTCACAAAATTACTACACTGTCACAACCAGGATATTGACATTCATACAGACTGTCAATCTTATTTCAATTTCCCATGTTACTTGTACTTATTTGTGTGTCTCTAAGGTTTCATACAATTTTATCACCTATGTAGGTTCATGTATCTACCACCACGGTAAAGAAAATTAACGATTCCAATCCCAAGGGATCCCGGGTGTTGCCAGTTTATGGCCAAATGCCCCTTCTGCATAGTTCCTTTTATGCAGCAACCACTAAATCTGTCTTCTAATTCCAATTTTTATCATTTTAAAATGTTGTACAAATGTAGTCATAAGGCAACCTCTTGGGCTTGGGTTCTGCTCAGCATAATTTCCTGGATATTCATCCAAGCTGCTGCATATGATACTTTGGTAACCCATGGTATGGATGGACTGCAGTTTAACCATTTACTATTACAGGTCATTTAAGTGGTTTCCAGTTTTGGTCTATCATGAAGATACTGCTACAAGTATTTGTATACCAGTGTTTAAATCTCCTTGGATATGGAATTTAGAGATCACCTTCTGGCGCAGGTTCCATTTTCAACTCACTCCACACAGACACACTGCCATGGTAAGGCACTTCCATCCCTTAGATGATGAGCCACCTCCTAAGTTCCTGGGCTTCACAGGTATGTCACAAGCAGCTCTGGTCAGCACCAGCGCTGGCTTACTAGCACTGTCGAATTTCTCAGCAGAAGTGGTATAAAGGAACACAGATACTCACCCAGCTCAGCAGAACTTTAAACTAACCCAAGTCCATCTTATCCCTCAGCTTCTCCTTCCATAATATACGTAGGAAACATCTGAGGAATTATTGCAAGGATATTCCTGGGCCTCATCCCAAAAATTTTAATTCAGCCAGTCCAGGGTGAACCCAGCAACATGCTTTTCATAACAAGGAAACTAGGTAGGGCATAGACTCCAGGATGGCTTCCTTAACTCCCTGCCCAGTTTTTGCATTTTTGAATAATCCCCACTTCTTAAGTGTGGGTGGGACCTGTGACTTGCTTCTAACAGCATACAACAAAGGTGATGGAATCTCATTACCACGATCAGGTTATGCTATGTGAGACTCTATTTGAGATGCTATAAGACACCCAGTCTAGAGACTCTCCTTACTGGTTTGATGAAGTAAGGAGTCATTTGGGGAAAGCCTATATGACAAAGAATTGCAGGTGATCTCAAGGAACTGCAGGTGACTGCCAACCTCCAATCAGACAGATATTTCACAACCTCAGCCCAACAACCACACGGACAAGAATTCTGTGAACTACCTGAGTGGGTCTGGAAGTGGATTCTTCCAGAGCCAAATCTTCAACTGAGAATGCAGGCCAGGCAACAACTTGATCACAGCCTCAGAAGCAGCTACATGGACAATCCAGCTGAGCCAAGCCCAGACACCCGATCCACAGAAACTGTGAGTTAACAAACATATGTTGTTTAAAGCTACTAACTGTATAGAAATTTGTTATACAGCAATAGAAATCTAATACACCAGCTGACTCATACTTCTATAGTGACGGGTAACTAACATACCAGGTGACACGCAGAAGAGTGAGCGCTGACCTGGACCATAATTAGAAAACCAAGAATGAAGAGAATCAAGTTGAGATTGAGCTTCAAGTGGCTTCTGGTAGTAACCTGCCTTGAAACACACGGTGGAAGTCTTTTTGACAGGAAAGACCTACGGCTACCCGTCCCTAGGAAGTCCTTCAATTCTGTAGAAATATTTTGGAATCTGAATCACAATCATCTCCTATCCCCTATTCTGCCACCTGATTCCTACCCAGAGGTTTCTTGGAGCCATAAAGTTGGCACTTTGCAATGTGCCCCCTTTATCACTCTTCGAGGTTGTAGGGAGCTTCTCAAAAAGTCTTCATGTTCTTCAATGCCTCTACTTCATCTTCTGAAAGAAAGGTATTCAAAGAAAGGAGAGAGGGGACACTGTGAGGTCACGCAGCTAGTATACCAGTCCCTCAGGATCCATCCGATGACAGAGCTAATCAATGAATTTGTATGCAGATGTTCATGGGTAATCATGGTTTTATTCTTTTACACCTCAAAGAAATAGCCAGTAGAAATATTCTAGCACTGTGATATGGTGATTTAGTCAGGGAAATGTTTAAGGACAAAACTCATTCCAAAGCTAGTTGTCCATTCCACACCCTTCAGGGACAGTGGGCATCTTAACTGCATATTTATCTGTCATAAAATACCCCAGGCACTTTCAATCAGCCATAATTTTCAGCCAATTGAAGACAGCATGCATATTTTTAGAAACTCTTACACACCACTGTTCATCTATGAGACTACTTCTTATGATAATCTACTTCCTGTCAAGCAGTGCAGGCACACAACGGGATGGCCCGTGGGGAAGGACCTCATTAATGCACAATAGCCTTAATAGGTTAATCTTTAAACAGACCGCCCAGTATGGAAGCTGATTAACAAAACCAAGTCTGAGCGGGAAGTTCCTCTTTAACTTTCAATTTCCTTTTCTGGCTAAAGACTGATCTGTGATGTGACTTGAAGATGGTTTTTTGCAGCTCCAGATTTCTCAAGCAGTAAAATCAGCTTCAAGGCAATATTTTTCCTCCTTCGTCACCACTTCCCTAGCTTGGGGGATTTAATTCACTCAAATCTATCTGATGAGCTTCCTGCATTATTTATCCTCAAGTAAATTAGGAAAACCATTGCTAGCTCACCTCATGTTTCTTGGCAAGTCTACCCATTGAGCACACTGATGTCCTGTTTAATCAAATAATTTATTTACATAGAATCAGTGCATCTGTTCATATTTCACATTTTTAAAAGGAGGAGAAAAGAACTTTTCAAGTCTCTAGTCTTTAAGTGGGAACCTGGTTGAGCAGCATCACCTCTCTTTGCTTTGGGGACGGGCAGGGTGAAGGGAAGGTACTGAAACACACACTAACCCTGGTCTGCCTGGCATGCTGCGCTGTACATGCACATATACATGGAAGAAAAATACAGATTCTGTCTCTCACCCCACACTTTCCTCGCAGGATGATGGTCAGCCAATGTCCCAGCAAAGACTCTAGCTTCTAAACAAAAGAGGTCATAAAATAGTATTGCAATGGCCCATCCACAATAAGGGTTTTAGAGAATGTGCTCTGACTCCCTGGCTGTATACATTACCCAACAAATATTAAATGCCTGTTATGTTCAGGAGACTGAATGAGGTTGCATTAGAAAAGCTCTTTGGAGAAACAGAACCAATAAGATAAGTGGACAGATAGACAGATAGGCATTTATTATAAGGAATTGCCTCACAAAATCATGGAGATTGGCATGTCCCAAGATCCAAAATGAGAGTAAGCAAGCTGGTGCCCCAAGATGATGGTTTTTTTCCAGTCTAAGTTCAAAGGTCTGAGAACCAGGAAAGCCAATAGTTTGGTTCCTGCCGTAAGGCCAGTGCTAGAGACCCAACATGAGCACATGTTTTAGTTCAAATCCAAAGGCAGGAAAAAAAGGCATGTCCTAGTTTGAA
Organism: Hystrix cristata; assembly: GCA_004026905.1. Classification (NCBI taxonomy): domain Eukaryota; kingdom Metazoa; phylum Chordata; class Mammalia; order Rodentia; family Hystricidae; genus Hystrix; species Hystrix cristata. Next base: position 4,023 of record PVJO010021231.1, on the reverse strand, counting down.
GGGAGTCCAGTAGAAAGAACTATTTCACTCAGAGGAAGGGCAGCCTTTTGCTGTATTCAACTAATTGGATGAGGTTCACCTATATTAGGGAGGTGTTAGGGCTTGCATCCAGACATCCCTCAAAAGCCTCATGCTGCCCACCCTCATGGGTGGCACTTTTTGGAGTTTGCTGGATCTAGGGTGTGTGATACTGGGATTAAGGGTGTGTGTTACTAAATTAGTCCACTGACTGGAATTAGCATAATTCTAGGTGAGGCTGAATGGATTTACTGAAGACAAAAGCCCCACCTGGGTTTGGGTGGCACCATACAAAAGGTTTAGAGTCTGCTGCTTCCTGCCTGCCTTGCCACGGTCTACTTCTCCTCTGCCATGTGCCTGTGCCACGACAACCTGTCTTGGAGCCAGCTGACTAGGGACTGAAAGAAACCTCTGCAAACTGTGAGGTGAAATAAACCCTTCCTCCTTTAACTTGTGGGTGTCGGGTACTTGGTCCCAGTAACGAGAAAAGTAACTAAGCCAGAAGGGCAATCTGCTACCATCTATGGATTTAAATGTTAATCTCACCTAAAAATACTTCACATTTATACCCAGAATCATGTTTGACCAGTCAGAGAACCTCATGGCCCAGTCAAGCTGGCACATAAAATTAACCATCACAGAAGTATCATTGGAGACAGAAGCCCACCAGATGGAGAGAAGGGAACCACCATGCTACGCTTATTATCTCCTGATACACATTATCTCCTTTAATCCAAGGTACAAAAGTATTCTTTCCATTTTACCCAGGCAGAAACAGAGGCAGAGAGAATTCAAGTAACTTGCCCAAGTTCACACAGCTAATTATAGAGCCAGGTCCCTCTGAGCCCACAGTTCATCCTTCTACTCCATCACAAATATATGCCTGGTCTTGCAATTAATTAGAACTCTTGCCCACACCTGCATTCTTTATGCTTCCTCTTCCACTCACAAATGTTCAAGCTTGTCTGCATTTTCAATGTTTTTAATATTGCAAGATTAAGGCTATTCTTATCCCAGATAACTTTCAAAAGGTTTGATATTTTACAATACTGCTAAATTCACCAATCAACTTAGATCAGACTGGAGGGGAAAGGGATGATTTATCACCAAACCATTTAACAGAATCTGCCCACCCAGTACAGCTTCTGCACCAAATGTAGGATATGAATCCTTCTACCAAGAGCCGAAAAACAGGTTTTAGTTGCACAGACTCTTAAAAAAAATAACCTTTATTTCTTTAATAAGGGCTATTCTCTAAAATTGGATGGATAAATAAACAAATGAATAAATAAGTAGAGCTTCAGAGGAAATGAGGACCATAGAGAAATTCTAATGTGTTTGTTCTTTGCTATCAGAGATCAATTCAATAACCCCCAAATACTGTGGGGCATCTTTTGCTCTCTTACGCATTTGCCCATAAGAGCAATGGCATTTGTTGATTATACCCATTTGGTTCTTAGAGGCTAAGGTGGATTGTATTCGCCTTTCCTATTAGCCTGGCAATACCTCCCTGTATTTTTTGCAGTAGATTTTCTGAGCAGCAATAGGTTCTAATCAATCTTCCTGGCTTCATTTCTCAGAATCTCACAATCTCCTCAAGGAACACTTCAAACCTGATTTATCATCATTACCAGATCCTAAATATTCACCAGATTCTATATTATTTATTACACCTAGTTAATTTCCCTGTTCTGGACTTATGGGTCAAATCACAGAGCATGTGAAAGATTACCCCTGTGATAGGTCATGAAGACTCCTGTACAATGCAGAGCCACATTTAGAAAGAAGTATTTAATAACAGCTCTAAACAGGAGCTGAACCTCTCCACTTCTATTAAAAACTGTGCTCCCCTCATTTGGGCTCAGACCTACATAGCCTGTGAATTACACATGCCCAGTCAGAAGCAGCAGAAACCTCATTCATTCCATTCATCTAGGAAAACACTTATCCCTACTGCTATCACTAAAGAGACTGGCAAAAAGGCTGAGAAAGAGAAAATGATTCCAGGCTCAGCTCTGTGAGGGGAGAAAGTGCCCTATGGCTACACTAGATGAAGTGACAAGTGGATACAGCTCAAGGAATAAAAGATACTGCTAGTTTGACTCAGTCCCAGTGACCTTCAGAAGGAGGTATGTCGAGCCTTGCACACCTCACACTTCCCAATAGGCTAGCTATGGAGCTGCCATCTACACCTCCCAAACTCCTCTCCATCCTTCCAAATAAGGGAGATTTGGCCCATCCATAAGCAGTCTGAAGCTGTGTCCCACCAGGTAATACAACATGATGGAGGGGATTTTGTTTGAATTATTTTTTAGGACACCTTCTCTGGCTCAACCACAATCCCAAGCTCAAAGAAGACCTTTCAAGTCTCTACTATGTCCAACAAGCAGCTCTTGCACATGTTTTGGGGACTAGGAGCAGACTCATGTGGTCTCAAGCTCTGAGAAGACAACGATGTGTTCTGTGTTACTCCAGATGACAGAATGAAGACCATAAGAGAAGGTGGTTGAGGAGTTGCTTCTCAATACAAGAAAGATCTTCAGAGTCCTTCAGCAAAACAGTCCATTCTGGGGAATAGCAAAGATTCGGTAGCAACTGTCAGAAGTGGTGCAGGAAAGGCAAGCCAGATGCTCGTTAAGACCCCGCTCAGGCATGACTCGGAGGAAATCTTCCGCATCAAACTCACCAAGCCGTGGCATTCTGTACCTGGAACAGATTTCTCAGCACCTCTTGTCTAGGGGTTGCAAATTAACAACCCCAAGCTGCAGTCAACTCAGGAGAAAATATCATTTTGCCCAGAGTGTAGAGCCACACATGTTCATGGTTTCACCGAATATTTAACAACTAAGATTTCACATGAAAACATGGATTTGTTTAGCTTCTCTTAAACGAAAATCACATCTGGTTACACACAGCCTGTGTTCAGCCTAACACTGAATAGCAGATTGCATCCTTTACGTGGAGCTGTGCTATGCCACAGACCTTGCCCCCTCCTGTAGCTCCCAGCCTTACATTAAGGCTAGGATTTTACTAGAGGTTACATTGCTTTGTTTTCTTCCAAAGAATCTTTCTTCACATGTATTTTCTGTCTGGTCCCTATGGGCATGAATGCTTGCCGTTGTTCATCTAGTAAAAACCTAGTTGATCTAGTTAAGGCCCAAAGAAGTGAACTAATGTATCTGAGGTCACAAAGCCAGCCACTTCCATATGGCCAGACTGCAGCCCTGAGAATACTGATTTCCTAGACTGACTTGAGAGTTCACATTCAGATTGTGCAAACTTTCCATTTAATATATCCCCGAGATAGGACCAAGCTCCACAACCTTGGCCTGGGCAAAGATTTTTTTGGCTATGACCCCAAAAGCACAGACAACAAAACCAAAACTAGATAAATGAAATTATATCCAACTAAAAAGCTTTTGGAAAAGAAACAATCAACAGTGAAGAGATAATCTCAAAAATGAGAGAATATGCTTGGAAACCAATCATCCCAGGTGCTAATATCCAAAATATATAAGGAACTCAAATAACTCAGTAGTAAAATAAATAAATAAATAACCTGACTGAAAAATGGGCAAAGAACCTCAATAGACAGTTTTCAAAAGAAGACACATAAATGGCCAATAGATATATGGAAAAATGTTCAACATAAGGAAAATGCAAAACAAGTAACACTCATCACAGAAATGCAAATAGAGCTGCAATGAGATATCATCTCACTCCAGTTTAAAGTGGCTATTATCAAAAATCACAAAAGATCATGCATGTTGTCAAGTATATGGAGAAAAGGAACATTTGCATGCTGTTGGTAGGAAGGTAAATTAGTACAGCCATTACAGAAAACAGCACGGAAGTTTCTCAAAAAATTAAAAATAGGTCTATCATTTTATTCAGCAACACCACTACTGGGTATATTCAAAGGAAATGAAATCGGTATCTCAAAGAAATATCTGCATTCCCGGTTTTAACATAGCACTAGTCATTACACCAAACAAAAAGTAGATT
>PVJO010021230.1:0-30504 GCA_004026905.1 Hystrix cristata | reverse complement strand
CAGGCAGTAGAGATGGTATATATGACATAATTCTGGAGCTACTCCTCCTGACCTATTTCCTAGATTTCAATTGTGATTATATTTCTACTGTATTTCTTGAATTTGGGGCAGAGACAATAACGTGTGATTGTGGAATTTTCTCTTTCCTGGGCGTGTGGCCAGATCATATTTTCCTACATCTTTTTACCTAACTGTGGCCATGTCACTAGGTCTCATCAATAATATAATAGTGGAGACAATGCAATACCTCCAAACCAAGAGGCATAATGAATCTGGTCTGTTTCTTTTCCTACCTGTTTAATATCTGGATGTAGTGGAGGTCTCCAAGGCCTTGAGGGATGATACAGCTACAATACAGAAGGAATCTGCATCCTTGAATTACTAAAAGCTTCCCCCCTTGACAATTAACTATATTTGATGATGCGAGCCAAAAATAAGCATTTTTTATATTAAGGGACTAAAATTTGGAGTTGCTTCTTACAATAGCTAGCTTTTATTATACTGACTAGTACAAACATCTAGAATATTACCATTATAGTCAGTCTTTTAAACCCCAAATGACCTTGGCTTAAAACAGTTTTACTAACGAATGGCCAACAAATATTTGAAAAAATGTTCAACATCTCTGGCCATTAGAAAGATGCCAATTAAAACAAAACTAAGATTCCATCTTATTCCAGAAAGAATGACAATCATCAAGAAATCAAAAAATAACAAATGGTAGCATGGCTATGGTGAGAAAAGAACACTTCTACATTGTTGGCTGGAATGCAAACTAGTACAGCCATTACAGAAGTCAGTATGGAGATTTCTCAAAGAACTAAAATTAGAAATTCTTTATGATTCAGCTATCCTCCTTCTAGGTATCTTCCCCAAAGAGCTTAAGGCATCATAGTACAGTGATACATGCGTACCAATGTTTATAGCAGCACAATTCATAATAGAAAATCTTGGAAACAGCCTATATACCCATCAGATGATTGGATAAAGAAAATGTGGTATCTATATACAATGGAACACTACTTGGCTATAAAGAAGGACAGATTGGAGACATGTGTAGGAAAATGGATGGGCCCGGAAAATAGAATATTGAGTGAGATAAATCAGACACACAAACTTGAATACTGTATGTAATCTTTCATCTAAGTAAGGCAAAGTACAAACTAAAAGAAAAATAAAGGAAGGATAGAAAGAGAGAAGGGGATAGAAAGAGAGGAGAGGATAGATCTCTTCAGGTAGGAAGGTGTCTAGGAGACCAAGGGTGAGGTGTGAGGGAGTAAATAGAGTGAAGATATGCCATGTACGAGGTCCTAATAACCTCAATGAACATGGACATTATATGCCAAAAACATGAACTAAGATTAACAATATCAACGAAAATGAAAAGGGTGTAGGGGAACTGGAGGAGGAGAGAGATATTGGGAAGGGAAGAGGATTAAAAGAGAAGAAAACAAGTTGTATTACATCCATGTACCCACTCCCCAAGATGACTGCAAAATACATGTACTGTAAACATACACTAACAAAATAAAATTTAAAAAGAAAAGAAAAGAAAACAGTTTTACTCATTCTTCCTTTCTCCCTGGAAGAGCTTAGACAAGTTTCATTATGTGTAAGTATTTATTAATTACCCCCTCTCTAACCACTGAACTACCAATACTTTATAGTTTCAAAAGTTACAAATAGTAGCATAGGTACACATACTCATAGCAGTTAAGTATTGATTTACAAATCTGTGTAATAATATTAGTACAACTGATGGAAATACTCATAAACTAAACAAAATAATACACTGAAGTTATCTGCCATAAAATCTGATTCTTTTCATTATGTGTGTGAGTGAGTCACTTGAATATATGAAAAAATACAGCTTACACTGTCACAACATAAAAAACACAACATAAAAAATAATAAAATTGTTTTTTTTTGGAATACTATCACCTTTTATGAATAGTGCGGCACTCACACCTAAAAAGGAAAGCTTTACTTTGTGACAATTTTACCAGATGAATGAATAAATCTAAGCATTCACGTCAACATTCCAAGCTCCCTAAGTTGCCAAAGAATGGCATTCTACAGGATATGGTCCTATTAAATATGTTTGGAAGAAATGTTATGTTCAGGATTTCAAAGATGAATTCACTGTGTTCTTTTCAGAAGTTAACATCGTCAGGGTCTTTTGCTTGTGTTGGTTCTGTCCCAAAGAGAGGAACAATTTGTGTATTACTCAGCCCTAGCAGATGAGTAGATTCTCCTATAACCTTTTTCTTTCCAAATGTCTCAAACACTCTAAAAACTAAATGATTGTTGCTTGATTTGGCTATACTCCTTGTAATCTTGACAGGAAAAGAAAAATTTTCCTTGGCTGTCCATCAGCGACTGAAAGGATGTTAGATATTTCCTCTGAAACTTCATTTAACCAGTTGAGTTTATAGGTGTATAACTGTCTTTCATCAAGAAGAAATAAGCAAGTTTATTAACTGTACTTAAAAACTGTCTGTTAAGAAGCACAATCTTTGGAAAACTTCAAAATGATTTAATTGAATATTCTTATAATATGGTTTATTTGAAACATATTTTATTTCTTCCACAGTTGTCTGATTTGTCTATTCAGTAACCCCCCCACCCAAATGCTATGTAATAAAGGCAAATCCAAAGTGGTATCTGACTTTAAACATGTGCAAAATAGTGAACAAAAAGAAAGAGATGTTTCTGGAGGTAAATAATGTCTAATAACATGACATAAAGTCATAGGTGATTAAATCATAAAACCACTGGCTATTCCTGTGTTATGAAATTAGAGGTCCAAAGCAATAAACACCATGCCTAAAACCCAGGTGACTAGTTTTTAACGTGGCCATCTGAACTATATGTCCACAAATTCAAATTGGACAAAACAAAAAAGATTCAGGTCTTGGCAAACGAAGGTTAGATTATAGATGTATATTGAATTAGCATTGACAATAAACTTCTCCAGTGTTTCCACAAACAGTTCACTGATTTTTAAAACTTGAAGGATTAATGGACAAAGATTGCCAATCCCACTATAAAATGCTAAACATTTTAAATATGTGGGTAATACCTACATATGCAAATGCATTTTTCCTAAATGCAATTAAACTTGGAGTATTTCTTACCAAGTATAATTCATATCATGTGTAAAGATATAGCAAACAAATCGATACAGTTTGGTGGCAAGTGGTCAATTGGAGGAATTTTCTAGAATGAGAGATCTTTAAGATGATGAAAATTCAGCTGTGCAGGAAAGGACTACAGATCAGCAGAGTATGGGGACACCACGGAGGCTGACTTATGCCCTAGACTATATTCTTTTTTTATATGACAGAACTCATATATAAGAGTTTACATATGAGTATTGAAATTGCCCAAATTCACCAAAGTAGGTTGTCAGTAAATTTTGGGCAAGAATTGGGTTGAGTCTCGTCCTGATTTCCTTTACAATGTATACATTTTGTTCATGGAAGTAAGTAACTGATGTAATAATATTTATCTTTCAGATACATCCTGAAAATAATTTTATTAAGCACATTAGGAAGCATCCATTAAGTAAAACACTATGTTGCAATTCAGAATGATAATAACGGCACACAATTTAATGCCACAGTAATACATTTTGTAACATTAGTAGTTGACACTGCAATTTACAAAATAATTCATATAATTATATTTTTGTAAAACGGCACATACATAATCACAAAGAAATGAAAATTGGAAGATTATTTTGTAGTAAAAACATAATTTTAAAAGGGAAATTCTGAGTTACTATTTGGCATATTATTCTTGAAACGCTTTAAAAGAGACATTAAATAGTTTGATAGATAACATCAACTTTCATATGGATGAACAGCATTTCCCTTTTACAAAAGAATCAGTACAACTGTACACTGCAGTTGTAATGAATTTAATTAGCTAACATATTCCCTTTATTCATTTTCATAAAAATAATTCAATTGTTCAATGTCTTAGTTCTTACAACAACATCAAATCCACCTTTTAAAAAAAAAGTATTTAGAGGTTGTAAGGGCACCTGTGTTGCTCTACATACTCTTATTTTACAGCTTTTAGACTTTTTCATAAACTGTGGGACATCACTGATTAATATGTCTAGCTATGAACAGACCTCTTGCAGGCCGATTGTCTTTTCCCTCTCCCACCCTTACTAGCAGCATGTAAACACTGATCAATGAGTGCACTTGTTGTTACTACCCTGAATAAAGCCTGCAATTTATGGTGCCCCAAGTAACTCATTTTATTTTTATTTAAAAACTTACCTTTCCTGTATTAAGTGTCAGGATTTATAGTTCAAAGCTATTCATTATAAAATTTCTTCATTAAAAATATACACTTAAAGAATAATAGGGTCAATTACTGGCATAAGTATTTTCTTTTAATATTTACATCCATTATCATTCTATGACCATAGATCTATCTCAAGGACATACCTCTGTTAACTTGGAAAAAAAAAATCTGAGCCATTTGAAAGTAGCGGTATTAACGGCTTCAAGAAAACAAAATGTGGATCCTGCACTGTTGATAATAACAGTGTCACCATCACTACCACTGTTACTACTAATAATAATTAACACTTGATAAATACTATTGTTTATGTACTTTAACTTATTTTGCCTTAACAGCAACACCATGCTAAATGACGTGCTCACCAATTTCAAGGTTCTACCCAAGTCATAATATCTGACTTGAAAAATCAGATAAAGAAAGTGGAGGACCCAGGTAGTCTGGCTCTGATTACATAGTGGCAGAAATAAACTTTAAAATAATATTGGCCACCACAATTCAATGTTCTAAAATGTAATATTTCTTTAGAAGGAGGATGTTTGGAAGTCAGAAGACTTGAATATGAGACTCCTCTTTGGTCTGTCACGGAAGGTGTGTTAAACTTCTCTGGGTTCTTATTCAGCTCATCTGAAAATGTAACTATATGGCTTCCATGGCAATATATTTTTCCAAGAAATGCATATGAGAATTCAAGATTAATTAATCAAGATTAATGATGGCTCTCTGAAGAGACATCCACGGACAGGCCCAATTTAGAAAGATTTGTTTGAGCAATCAGCCATTTTTCTCTGTTTATTAAAGACAACAGGTAATTTTAAATGTTTTTACAGTGGCTGACAAATGACTTTAATTGATAAGATGAAATCTATACAACTTCACTCTGTGATCCATTAGAGGTCCTCTTTGAGGAGAACAACAGCGTGATGAAACGAATATACCTCTACAGATGAGAGATTTCCACAGTGCCACTTTCTGTGCCCATTAGGGAGCTGCTGGAAAATCTGTGAGTGCTTTTCACTTGAGAAGTTAAAATCTCAAATACCTATATCCCGAACTAAAGTTCAGGCAGCAGTTCTTCTCTGTTTCAGGCATAATTAAAATCATTCTTATCCTGAATCCTATAGATATGCAGTGAGTACAAAAGGAGAACCAAACACATTATCTTGAGATGATGCTTAGACTTAGCTGAGTTCCATCAGAGATCACTTCAAAGATCAATTCTTCATGCCCATAGAATCAGTGATTATGAGTGATCAGGCTGGTCCCTGTTTTCCATTGCATTTTGCATTATCTTTGACCACTAGCAAAATAGCAAACTACTGTTTCAATAATGATATTGCATTTTGTGCAAAACTTCAACATTTAACATGTCATTTTTAGGCTAACAGACTATTGAGCCTATATTTTAAATAACTGGGGGTTGAGAATTTAGCTCCAGTGGTAGAGTGCTTGCCTAGCAAGCACAAGGCCCTGAGTTAGATCCCTAGAACCCCCCCAAAATAATTAATGTGATTAGTTATCCTAACAATAAGTGAAGTTGAATCTTTGCACAATTGGATTATAAAGCATTACTTATATCTTTCCTTAAAATCAGTTGCCCAGGCATAGTTAACTATACATTATATACCTTTTTCATTCCCTATCAATAGTAGTGCTCCATGTAGGTGGTCTCTTTAAAATATTTACAGACTCACACATCATAGGAAAAGATATTACAAAGATGCTTTTCTCCAGTGGCATTACTTTGATTCTAACTACCTCTCTTTCTTCCCCAGCCAGGAATCTCCATAATTACTCTTATCTTGAGAAACTAGAAATAACAATGCCTGGACGACTATATAAATAAGACTCTACAATGGCCTTGTGTAATGATCGAACTTTCACTCATTGTTAGGATAACTAATAATATTAATTATTTAAGATATAATATTAACAGAGTCCATTCTGATTCTACAGTGAAAAGGAAGGAATGTGAAGAGGAGTATAACATTAGTGATACCATCTGCAATGAATGCTTCAGATGTCTGAATTGTATCTGTGTTTATAATAGATTCATTCCCTGAAGTTACTCAATGGCTCTAATTTCTACATCTGAAAGATTCCTTGGGATTCTGTTGTTTTATAATGCTGAAACAGTATCACTTTTTAAAATTCCAAAAATGTTCTCAAAACACCATCAAAGGTGGTATAGCAAGAACATATACATGTATGTTGTTGAATTTTAGTTAAATTTTCATTAATATCTAATGTGCTAGTCACATTTTGTGATATATATCTAATGATTTTCCATGGTTTCTTTCTACCATATATTTTCTTTATCATAAAGGAATATGAATACTTTAAATATAAGCGCAACCAATAAGGACGTAAGATAAGACAATACATACCAGAATACAAGTAAAAATAGTCACATATGCACAAATATATTTCATATATGCAAAGTATATATTCCTTCACATAATAAAATGTATTGAATATTGTTTACTATTGCTCTTGTCTATTTTTACATGTTGTATCAAGTGTAGTAGAAACATGTAGAGTTTCCTAGAAGGCTTTCTATCAGGAAATTGTAATATATTTGATGAATGTCATTTCAAGGAGAAAAAAAATCCTCAATGTGAAATGCCCAGTTTTTGTTTGTTTGAGAATCATATTAGTTTTGTACTAATTCCCTATTTTTCCCCCTTGGGAAAAAAGCTGACAGGCTTGTGGACAATTGACAGGGAACCTGAAGGCATAAGACTCATTCTTAACTGCCCATTAACACATCAATTAATCGTGGACACTTAATGTGGTTTACTGTTTATTATTATTCTTCATATTATTATATATGGGGATTAAATCCAGGACCTTGATTATGCTATGCAAGTACTTTGCCACTGCACTACACCTCCAGCCACTACTAGTGTATTTCGAATTGATGGATGGTGATTGTACAATGTATGGTACATGTGTACAATATGCAATGGTTGGATCAAGATAATTGACACAACTATCATCTTAGACATACATTATTTCTTTGTTTTGAGAACATTTAAAATCCTCCCTAGTACCTATTGTGAAATATTCAATGAATCGTCATCAACCATAATTATCCTACTGTGCTACAGAGTGTTAGAAGTTATTCCCCCCATCCAGCTGCACCCCTGTACCCTTTAACCATTCTCTCTGCATCCTTAGGTAGTTTTTGGACTCAATATTCTCCTTGAAAAATGAAGAAATTGGATTAGTCTCTAAAGCAGCTTCTAGCTCAAAACAACCATTGCATCTTTTCGATGTCTACGTTAAAGATATTGAACTAATGCAACTTCCCCCTTTAAGGAAGTTATTTTTGATGTTTTGCTTTTAAAAGTTTCACTTTCTCACTCATTTAAATCTCACGTTTTTATCTCTGATGACTTCCTTCTAAAGATGATGTCAGGGATAAGCAGTGTTCTAATATGTCTTGTAAACTTTTTACTTTTCGCTTTGCACATTTTCTCCATCCTGCAAAAACAGCAGTTGCGCTCTTTCTCCATTCCACAGTTCTTCCCTGAGCTTTTCATCAGTAAGTAAAGAGACATGCCGCTATCGCAGCTGCCTGACACCTACCAACACTCTCATTAGCTTGTGAAATGCAACCTAAGTTAATGAAGATATTCTAAATACCTTATTTAAAGTCTAGTCACAAAAGTACGCTTTGCATTTTAACATTGCAAGTTAAAGAATTTAAAGCTAAACTTCACTTGAAAGAATAATCAACTTTTATCGGAGCGAGAAGCACAGACTCATATACCCCTTGTCAGTATTTATAATAGGTAGCTTGAGAGAATGTGTGTATCTCCAAAGGAGGCCAGCCTGCTTTTGTTCCCAGAAATGTAGAGGAGCAGAGTAATGCAGACACCCCCTCATGGCTGCCCAAGGACAGTAGAACTAGCTGCTGCATTGTCAAAATAAAGAGTCAAGAATGCCCGGAGCTGTGAACCCAACTGGATGGAACAATCACTCCTTTCTGAGCTGCTTTGGAAGTGGTTCACAGAGCTTCCAATTAGCACCTGCCATCAGGATGCAGCATTTCTCACAGCAATATATAGAAAGGACAACTTTATTTCACATAGTCGGCTGAAATAAAACTGAATTCCTTCTGGTCCCAAGTATGTTTGGAGAAATTGAATCCAAAGGTGCACGTATCTATCACTGGGTCTGAATTTTACTGTAATAACTTCAGTCCAAGGAGCTTTTCCAAGGCTTTTTGCAAAACTATTATTTTAGAAGTCATGTTTTGGAATCATACTTGATTCACAGTAGTCACCTCCTAGTCAGAGAAATATACTCTTTTTCAAATCCTTCCCCCAAAATGTACCTTGCATTGGAGAATGTTAAAGGATTATGGCTTATATAGGAAATAAACAAATGTAAGGAACTGCATGTGCAGTTGGAGGAATTTCTCTCTCTCTCTAGCTCTCTCTCTCACTCACACTCACACTCACACACACACACACACACACACACACACACACACTCACATTCACACATACAAATACCAATACAGTCTCTGACATTAACCAGTGAATAATGAGTATATTAGTATCCTTATTTAATTAAAAGCCAAGCTCTTAATGCTATTTTAATGAAGAATTTGTCCATGAATTCTTTTCAAGAGTGGTGAGAGACTGTGCAATCACAGTTTTATAATTCATCGTATCACACTGAGGTACAGGAACCAGCACACTGACTAACTGAATGATATGAGATGGTCCACTCCTCTTTTCCTGAAATAGGAGATGCATTTCTCCCTGAGAGACCATATTAAATGTAATTTATTCTCTTTGACTGGGCAGTCTCATAAAACAAAAGTGGAAAATTCACCCTAAAAATCATACATTAGAATTCTGTAATCTGATTACTGTTTCTGGACAAATTTTTCTAACAACCCTGCAGCTTTCTTTTATAATTCACAATGTCTGCAATGAGAAAGTAGATGAGGGAAGAGCCCATTAAGAGGCAGTTACTATACTGCTGGACTCAGCTAATAATCCTTTTTTTTTCATTTTTATTGCTCTCTGGTTTATGAATGACAATCTACTCATCACACATTGTTATAAATATTTTGATTTAGCAATGAAAATATGCATCAATAAACAATACCTATGGAATCTTTCTGCAATACATAGCAGCCCATAAATGTACATCATAGCATTTGCCGCCTACTAGACTTATTTCTGAGGAAACTAGATGAACTCTTCATCTCAGCTATAATACCTGCTTGAAAACCTAACATCATTTCTACTGCTTTAACTGTTTTATCTACTGTTTGGAACAATAATGAATCTGCCTCATTAATTTTTCTACTATGCAGCATAATCTCCTAAGCTATTAATATTTTTTCAGAGAGACTGTCTCTGACCTAAAACATGGAAAATAAATCCATAATTGTGAGTCGGAACTTTTCCAACAATAACATAAAGCAATCAATGTTTTGGCAAGAATTGTGACAGGCCTGCAGATAGCTACACATAGTTCTCAGAGTGCAAATGGAGAACGTCGAACAGACTCTTGTCAGTACTACTCTTCTAAAAATCTTACAGGTTTTTTTCTCCCAAGAGCTAACATTAATGTCAAGAACATTCAATATATCAAAGGTTTTGTAGCAATCTGGAACATTATCATTTGGTTTCCTCTCGATCATTTCTATGCAAGTAAATATAACCTAGATACAATGAATGAAATAGACTCTCGGTACACTGAGCTATGGTTTTCAAAAATAAGAATAACTTTAAAACACTAAATCTAAAATCATTCCTAAAAACTTTCTGGAAGTCATGAAACTTGTGTTAAGTTAGCAATGCCTTCTTCCCCTTCTTTTTCCTTTGTTTTCTTCTATTTTCTCTTTTAAAAGAATTTTTCTTTGTATTACTCCACCCCAAATAAGAATATACCATCTAAAAAGTTAACATACGGTACATGCTTTTGGAAAGCCCCCTTTTCTTCCTTGGCCCACTTTTCTCACTAGGTCTTCTTTGGATTTGCTCTTTTTACTACTACCCACTGACTAATTTCTGAGGCCAATACTTTAATATCGACTCAAGTATTGTTTTCAAGATGTACTGTGCTGCATAAAATCACTAAAAGCTGCTTCTTACTCTGCCCAAGGCATGGTGCGAAATGTTGTGCAGAGAGAACAAGCTTGCTTACTGCTACACATTAAGTAAGAATCTAACGAGGAGCATAAAAATATTATAATCATAAGATAGTTCAGTGATTCTCAACCCCAGCTTCACAAAAGAATCTCACATAGAGTTCTAAAACGCATTGACATTGGGACCCTATCTAAACCCATTAAACTAGAATGTAAGATGGTCAATGATGTCTAGAATGAATGGTAGAAAGAATGGTGTTGTTAGCATTGACCGGAAGATGTCTGAAATGAGCGCTTACACATAAATATCACATCAAGCCCGCCTACAAGGTAATGGCTCAATGAGTTTTAAATCCACGTAGCACTAGAGATAATAATGCATTAGTACTGTTCTAAAATTAACTGTTGAGTTCTCTTTTCTCAAAACTTATATCTTTTGAGTTCGCAGAAGATACTCCATATTTCAATGTGTTTTAGTTATCGTTTGCTGTGTAATAAACTACCACAAAACTGAGTGACTTTAAAAATACTATGCATACTTTATCCTCTCTGTTTCTAAGGTTTGCTAACTAAGAAGAGCTTAGTTGAGCAGTTCTAGCACAGAGTCCCCTGAGATTACAGTCAAGATTTTGCAGTCTGCAGTCTGCCCAAATCTTGGGTAAGGCTAAGGGAACTGCTTCCAAGGTGGCTCACTTACATGGTGGCATCACACTATTCTATGGCCGCAGTTTTTATTAAATTTATATTTTAATTGTTGGTGTATCTTTGCAATAATATATAATTACATTCATCTTGGGGGATTGGTATTTATACATATTGCATCTCCATCATTTTTACCTTGTGGTTTTATACTTCTCCTGTATTTAACATATTTTTCTTAAATTATAGTTCCTCAACTTTTGATGACTAAGACCAACAAATCTACTTTATTTAATACAAAGTTATTGAATATCTCCTTTGGGTGAAACACTGTGCCTCTGCTTTTCAGGCTTGAAGACAAAGAGTACACACTCAGAGCGGCTACTACGCCTGTTGGAGTGTAACCAGCAACACACACAAAGGATTACAAGGAATGAAGGAGGGGCGATTTGTCACAAGAGGGGTTTAAATGAAGAATTTAAAAGTAACTTGAGCACTAATGATAAATGCGGTTTCTGAGAAGAAAGAAGTGGAACTAAAGGCTGTTTGACTCAAGCCTCTTTTCTGGGATCATTGGTGCCTTTGTTATTCTGCCTCATATTATACAATATAATTAATATGCTTCCAGGCTAAAGAAACAGATACTAGGAGAAGCAGATAGAGGAATATAAAAGATTTAAAAAAATAGTTAAAGTGTGTGTAATGATGGGTGGATATGGTTTAAAGATTAGCCAGACCAAATAGCTTCAGTCTTGATAGTAAAGCCAATACAGAGAAAGAGGAAGGAATGTGCTGAAAATTCACAAAGCATGAAATTTACGTAAAACTGATCATGGATTTTTTTGTTTGTTTGTTTGGTTTTGTTTATGATTTTTCAAAAAACTGGACAGTATTCACTAACCTGAGAATGCACTAGACAAGTAAACAGTAAAAGCCACATCAGATACAAGACGAAAAGTAGCTGGACATCAATGAAAAGGAATCAAAAGTCCCAGAGAAGGTGGCCCAGAAAATGGCAAGAAGGATCTCTGGAAGCCGGACGGGGTGTGATGGACAGCAGCACTATGAAGGGCTGAGGAAGCAAGGTCAGAGAGCAGGGGAAGAGCAAGGAGGCCTATTGTCAGGCCTTACGACAACTGAATTAAAGTCATAATTGAGTTCCTAGGGTCAAAGATTGAAAACTTGGTATCCTTAGACTGAAGTCAAAGAGGAATAGCTATTTTTCTCAGGTTTTATAAAGATAGCAACAGCAAGTTAAATTGGTCTAACTTTTTCTTAACAACCTAGTGTAAAAAACATCAACTGAAAAACCAACAATCAAACGAGCTCTGTAGTTTGCGACACAGGTTTCCACAAGCTGGATGGTACCTCCTGTTGTGACAGAGCTTTGTTTTTGTATCAGGGCCCATGTTGCAAGGGCTCACATACTTTTGGACTAGTCAATATCTCTCCATCCTAGCATAAGTCTAATAGCAAAACTCCATTTTTTTCACTGGTGTTTCTGTGTGCCGAGTTTTCCAGGGTTTACTCTGAAGGTTAGGTTAATTCTCACCTTGCCCTCTGGATAACGTCTCTGGCACAGGGATATAATCATGCTTACAATTCTACCCTAAACCAGCATGGAGATCTCACTTCTGGTGCACAAGAAATACCACAATGTTGTGCACGTCCATATTTTTAAGATGAAAAGATTAATCGTATGTCTCAGTTTTGTAGATGGATGAAAAGAGCAAATCTATACCCAGTTTGTTTTATACTATGTGAATTACATTTTCAAAATGTCATTTCAAAGAAATAGCTACAGAAATCAAGAGCTGTTCCTCTCTTTGCCTCCGTCCTCCTCCTCCTCCTTCTTCATTTTTTCCCCTTAGATACGAAAGGTGTTCAATAGCTTCACTGTGTGAAATAAGACTTTCTTAATACTAGCAGCAGTGATTGGGTCAGTTTCTATGGAGTAAAATAATCCTGAATTCTCCAGTGTTTAATAGATAATATGATCTGAATCTTAGAAAAAATTAAAGCTAATACTGTGTGAAATATTTTAGAACATTTTTAAAATGAATCTTCAAGTTTCTAGTTATGTGTTATGCAGCTTTAAACCAAAAAGTCACTAAAGTGAACCTTAAAAATCTCGCACAGAAAATACATGACAGGAGACTAACTTCTAAAATCAGCCTGTAAGTTTATGTCACTAAGCACTACAATAACATAAAATGCTGACACTTATAAAGATAAGTTTTAAGAACAACCTTCAAAAATCAAGGGATGGTGTAATATGATCATGTGAATTTAAAAAAAGTGAAAGGAAATGTATGGGCTGATTTTAAGTGATAGTTCTGTCTACAATTGTCCTTCTCATTTTTTGTGTTTTTGTATTTCTTATAATTAAGAAATTGATTCATTTAAAATGTGGGGTGTGTGTGTGTGTATTTGTGTCTATGTGTGTAACATATATACGAAAAGAGCTGGAAGATTCTAACTCATTTGAAGTCATTAGTTTAGATGAAACTTTCTAAGATCTTTACTTCCACAAGCTCAGACAATTGACACCATTGACTCATGTTCTGGTCCTGGGTACAGTGAGAACATCAACCTTTAGAAGGTGCCTTAAAAATGACAAGTGTTACATGAATTGGTATTTTAGCTGTGTGAGCATGTATAAACTTTCTTGATATGGTTTGTCATTTGAGTGGTACTTACTTTTGGCCCACTCAATGTGCATATGAATGTGTGTGACTTCATAAATGTAAATAAATCTTGGCATTTGGATTATTTTCGGTTAAAATGTGTAAATTAGACACAAAAATAGGCAAATGGCAAGTCAATTATATAAAAGTAGTCTGGCATGATAAAAAACAAAAACTCTGGATCAGTTATAAAACCAGTGTTTGCTGTGGTTATGACTACTATTACTATTTCTCTCATTGCTCCTAAAAACTAATAATCTCTAATGAACATATTAGGATGTAAAGTTTACGAAGTTTTACATGAACTCTTCCATTTATACCAAATATTCTTATACGTGACTTAAGTATATAATGTTCAATGCTCCAGAAAGGTGAGAAAAATGATGCTTATAAAGGTTAAGTAACTCAGTAGAGTCAAACACACAAAAGTACAGATTTGAGATGAGAACCAAGATACACTGAAATCAAGAATTAGACAGCTGAACTGCAGGCAAGTTTTATCACTGATACATCTTTGGACCTTGAGTACTCTTGAATAACTTCGCATTTAGTTTATTACATGCAGTGTAAATAATTAATTATACATGTTCTTGAACATTTGTGCATGTGGCATAAAGTGGAAAGTCATGGAATATGCACTAGATTGGTGTTAAAATACTGTCCCCTTTAATATAGACCCAACAGGACAATTATTTTTGCATTAACCTAAGACAGAATACAAATAATTAATACAAGACCACAAAAAAGCTATGGTCTCATCTTTTAAAGTTTTTTTTTATTTGCTTGTACATTAAAGTTTATTTCAATTTTTTCGAAGACCCCCACAAAGCATAATGTGCAGAATACACATTGTGAAATTCTAAACTGCATGTGCTATATATGTACATATGTATGTACATATACATAAACAAGGCAAACAAATTTCAAATAACTATCCACATAAAAACTTGTACATTATTCAAAATAATCAGAAAATGGAAGCAATCCAAGTGTCTACCAACTGATGAATGCATAAATAATTATAGTTTATCCATACAGTGGGGCATTATTCAGCTTTTAGATACATGCTGCAACATGGGTGAACCTAGAAGGTTTTACAGAGGAAAGAAGCTAGTTACAAAAGACTACATATTGTATTATTCTGTTTATATCAGATGTTCAGATACAGCATGATTGTTAAGGTATTGGCAGAGAGGGGGTAAGGGGCTTCCTTTAGGGGCTACAAAATGCTATAAATTTGATTGTAGTGATCATTGCACTGTGAGAATATACTAGATTATTAAATTATATCATGGCAGGAATGAATTATATTGTGTGCAAATTATGTATCAATAAAATTATGAAAAAAAATATACCACCACTACTTAAAGAAATTCCTGGAAGACTTTCTTACATACAAAAATTTTCTGTCTGAATTCATATAAACGTGAGTGCAATACAATAAATGACAGATACACAGCACATGCACATATTTAAAACATCAGTATTTTCTCCGTAGCTAGACCTTTTGCAAACAATTGTAGGAAAGGTTCTTGTAGTCAAATACAAAGGTTCAATAGATTGCCAGACCAATTTTAAATTATCCAATTCTTGGCATTTTCACTATTTCCCATGTGAGAGATGTCAGAAGATAATAAGATCTCAGAAGACATTTTCTCTCTCCAGTCAGTTGAAATTCTCCTGATGTAATTCCAATCCATTACTCCTTATTACATCCCTTTGGACAGCCTGATTCTAGTCCCTCCTTGGTGGGCAGATCCTCTCACTAAACCTGAGCAGCAGGCAGCAGATCCTCCACTGTAAAATCGTACCTCAGTGCAGCCAGCGCTAGATTGTCTGGCTCGGCCAGTAAGCTGACTTCATGGGCTCTTACACTGAGAATCTGAGTAACGTTTGGAAGCCTTTTTGTGTGCGTAGCCTTTGTCTAGTCCTCAAGTAATGTTTAAACAACCGTCACTTGATAAAACGTTAACAAAGCAAACTTACGTACAAAATCCATAATATATAGGGTATATATGTAAAATATTTATGCATATTCAATTCATAGTACTGTCTTATTTACTATGAACCCAATGAGCCTACTGTACATACACCCAATAAACTGTGGCATTGCTCATTTTAGGGCCACGTGGCAATCCTGAAATCTATTTTTTTTTATGTATATCAGGTTAAAAAAAATACCTGCTTTCCTAGCACTATGTCCTCAAAGAAAATATACTGAATTCAGAGAAGTATTTTAGATGCCAAAATTCACTCAAAATTTACTGGGGGAAAGTAAACAAGATTAATCAATATGATGGCTAAATTTCAGGGAATGTGAGACCGAGTTCACCAAAATAATCTTCACATTTTATCTGCTTGATTTTTTTAAAGCTTAGTTTGGAACCGACTATAAGTAGGAAGGTATCATTAAATTGTTGTGTAAATATTTTTCATTTTACCAACTTTGTCACAAAATATGTTTTCTCAAATAATATCTTTCCAACTTGTTTTTAAATAATCCCTTGTGGGTAAAATGAGAAAAAAAAATCTGGTATCTTCAGGTATATTATACTGTACTACAACAGCTTAATATATAATATTTCCTTTAAGCTTTTAAAAAAGTTCAGCATTATCAATCTACTATCAATCAGGAAACAAAGAAATGCAGATGTGAGATAACTTGCTTAAATTTGAAGAGCTGGTATCAGTTCTCTCCACAAAAGCATTTTGTTTATCAAACAATCTAAACTCAAGAAAAAAAGGTGACCAGCTTTAGTTCTTAGTCTATAATACCCTGGTCATTAACATATTTGGTAAAGGTCTCTGATGAATACACTAACCAACTTCACAGCTTTCCAGCAACTCCAAATCTCTTCTTGGTTACTCACCCAGCACTGCTCAGAGCTACAATTATAGCTTAACAAGACAAGATGGACAAATGCTCAGGGCAGAATATGGTGCACAGACCTACTCTTCCCACTTTTTTCTACAGCCATCTTCTTAGGCATTGAGTGAAGAAAAAGATAAGAAGAAGTAAACCTTTCTTTCAGCCTTTGGTTAACTACAGTGCTTCTGAAGCTAGTTTGGGTAGCATTTTTGCCCTTAATGGATGGCAGGAAAGTACGCTGCCTGATAGGCAAAGGCTGAAATGCACTGCATTGTGGGTTTCCATTCAACCACTTTTATACCTTCTCAGCTAATGACTCATGCTACTAGAGCACTCTTGTGCAGTGGGCAGATGTTTTGTGTCTCAACTCAGTGAGCTTCATGCCCAGCAACTTCCTGTGTCTAGTGAATCCATTAGAGACGTGTACATGCTCACCTCACCAAACAGTGAATATTCAGCTGCTCCATTGCTTGCCACTATCCATCGGCCCATATCAAAACAAGGAGACAGAGGTTCAGTCCTCTCATCTAATAGTCATGTCCAACCTTCAGTAAGTCCTTCTCATAAAGCATACCTTTGAAAAGGGGTAACTGTTTTTCTTTAAGCACATTACTTTTACTAAGAAGTCCTCTGTCCTATTTCTGACTTTATTGTGATTCAGACAGGAGGTGGATGGTCTTGGCTCCTGATCATTAGCAGGGAAAGGTCACACTTCATCGCATCTATCAGAAGCTCTTTGAAAATGTGAGTCCCAAATACCTGTTGTCTTTTCAGTCTGAGCCCTGCGGTACCTTCATAGGTAACAAGAAAAAGCTCACTCCACATTCAATTAATCTGACTACAACATAAATCTTTCAAGTTTTAACCCATATTAAAAAAAAAAAAACCTCATGCAATATCTCTCAAAATGAGGTAACATTCCTGTATTAATATATTTTATTTTAAAATATTGGGTTTTGTTGCTTAAGATGGTGTAATAGGTGAGCAGATTTCACATATCAACCACATTTAATATAAAGACTAAATATATATAATTTCCATTTCAAATTCACTGCAAACGTGACACATTACTGCATACCACTTATTTCCTCATTTCAAACAGTTACTGCCGAGGCTTCAAATAAAAAAAAGTATGAGCATCTATGCCCATAATCCAAAAGGGAATGAGATTATAAGGTTGAGAACTACTCTAAACACTAAAAGAACAGGTGTTCTAAGTATTTCATAGTCTTCTCTACTGGATTACTGTGTTTCCTACACAAAGCTACTACTTTCACAAAAAGCCTAGCAAATTGAGTTTCATTTGTCTCAAGTTGAGTGGGGCAGTTAACTTGGACCTGAGCAGTTGCTATGAACTTAAGAATCTGGTATTTCAATAAATGTCAGAGTTGTTAATGTGGAATAATAAAGGCTACCATTTATGCAACATTTAGAATGCAGTGAGTTCTAGTCTAGGCCTTTCAATAGGACTTACTTCATTTACTCTAACTCCCTAGAGTGGGTATTTTCAAGGCCCTCATTTTACAAATGAGAAGATTAAGGGTTTGAAGCTAAAAATTCAATGTTGTAAAGGTAGAAATTATCATGACAATAATTCAAATGTATTTATTAAATAACAATTTGGGATATCTACTAAGTCCCAGGGATAAATGAAATAAACAAAATACACAAAACAATACCTATATTCTTTTTTTTTGTTTTGTTTTGTTTTTGTTTTTTGTGGTGCCAGGGATCGAACTCAGGCCCTTGTGCTTGCAAGGCAAGCACTCTAATCACTGAGCTAAATCCCCAGCCCCCAATATCTATATTCTTATCACTGAAATATGCATGCAAATAAAATACCTTTCAACAAAAACATATGAAATATTTAATTGATCTTTGTTTAACTCTCATTAACCGAATGATTTATGTGATGTGGTATTTTCAAATTGTTGGGTTTGCTTTAACAACAACAATAACAAAAGGAGTAATGAGTAATGGCATGGATTTAAAAGGTATTTGTATTTAAAATCTCTGTTCTTTTCAAACATGGTGTATATTTATTAATGACGTATCAATGAATAGTTATAATACTGTATTATATATAATAACCTATAACAATAATTATAATGCTGCATTAATGACATTATTAATGTAGTTTATCTTTCAACTCCCTAGAATTCCTTCTTCCATCAAAATTATAATACTTTGGGCCAATATTTCTAATTGCAGGTAAATAATAAGAATGTTTAAAAAATAAAACCCAGTCCTTGGGAAATAAGATCCAGTCATAGATTAAGTTTGCCTAAAGAATAAACTTGTATTAATGAAAACTACAAATCAATGACAACAAAAACAAAAAATATTCAAATGCATGGAAACTAAAAGTACACTGGTAAATAAACAATGGGTTACAGAAGAAATAAGACGGTTTCTACAACTAAATGATAATGCTAGTACAAGTATAGGACACAATTAGAACTGTCGTAAGGGGAAATTTTATACCTGTAAATCCTCCCATCACAAAAACACAGCAACCCCAAATAAATAAGCAGAATAAATGATGCACCTTAAAGTCCCAGAAACACAAGAGCATTCCAAAACCAAAGCTAGAACAAGGAAGGAAATTATACAGATCAGAGCAGAAATCAATGAAAATGAGACAAAAAAAAAAAAAAAAAAAAAAAAAAAAAAAAAAAAAAAAAAAAAAAAAAAAAAAAAAAAAAAAAAAAAAAAAAAAAAAAAAAAAAAAAAAAAAAGACAAAACCTTAGCCAATCTAACCAAAGGAGAAATAAGACCCAAATCAACGCTATCATAAATGGAAAGGTGAAATCACAACAAACACTGGAACAATAAAAAAGATTGTTAGGAACTACTTTGGTAACCTGTACACCATAAAACAGGAGAATACAATGGACAACAGATAGATTCATAGAGACATATGAATTACCAAAACTGAAACAAGATCTAAAAACCTTGAATAATCCAGTAACAGGCAATGAAACTGAAGAAGTAATAAAAACCCTAACAATAGGGGTTGGGGATTTAGCTCAAGTGGTAGAGCGCTTGCCTACCAAGCCCAAAGCCCTGAGTTCAATCTCCAGCCTCCACCCCCACAAAATCCTAACAACTAAAAAAGCCTAAGTGTAGATTCACTGCTGAATTATGAAAAATTTCAGGGAGCTCTAACATCCCATACTTTTTAAGCTCCTCTTTAATGAAACTGAAAGGGAAGGACTCCCAAAATCATTCCTAGAAGCTAGCATTAATGTGATTCTAAAAACAGACAAAGATCCCAAAAAAGAAAACTATAGACCAATTTCTTTACTGAATATAGGTGCAAGGATCTATAACAAGATACTAGGAAACAAAATGCAACAAATCATCAAAAAGATGGCACATCATGACCAATTAGGCTTCATCCCAGGGATTGCAAAGATGGTTCAACATGTGCACATGAATAAATGTAATATATCACATAAACAGAAGCAAGGACAAAACTCAAATTGTCATCTCAATAGATGCAGAAAAAGTCTTTGACCAAATCCAACATCATTTCATGAACAAACCCTGAAGAAAATAGGTATAGAAGGACTTCATCTCAATCTGATAAAAGTCGTTTATGACAAACCTACTGCCTGCATCATTACATGGGGGAAAATGTTACTCTCTAAAATCAAGAACAAGACAAGGATGTCCGCTATTACCACTCCTGTTAAAAACAGTACTCAAAACATTAGCCGGAAAAAGCAAGAAAAATAAATAAAAGGGATATGTAGAGGGAAGGGAGAAGTTAAATTATTATTCACAGATAACAAGATCACCTACATAGAAGACCAAAAATATCTACCAAGTAACAAAATTCAGTAATGCAGCAGAATAAAAAAATCAACAATACACAAAAATCAATAACATTCAGATACAGTAATGAACCCACAGAGAAAGAAATTAGGAAAAAATACCATTCACAATAGCATCAAGAAAAATTAAACACTTAGGAGTTAACCTAACTAAGGAAGTAAAAGACTTCTACAACAAAAACTACAGTATTCTGAAAAAGGAAATCTAAGAGGACATCAGAAAATGGGAAGATATCCTCTGTTCCTGGATAGGCAGAACTAATATAGTCAAAATGGCCATACTTCCAAAATTCCTGTGCAGATTTAATGCAATCCCCCCAAAAATACCAACAGCATTCTTCACACAACTGAAGAAAATAATCCTAAAATTCATATGGAACCAGATGAGCCCCCAAAAAGCAAAGTGGGAAGTTTCACAATCTCAGACTTGAAGTTATACTACCAAGCTACAATGATAAAAAATAGCATGGTACTGGCACCAAAACAGACATGAAGATCAATGGTACAGAATACAGGATGCAGAAACAACCCAAGCACACTACACTATTTGATCTTTGACAAAGGGGCCAAAAATATACAGTGGAAGAAAGCTTCTTTAAATAAATGATGTTAGAAAAAACTGGCTATTCACATGCAGAAGATTGAATGTAGACCAGTATCTCTTACCATGTACTAAACTAAAATCAAAATGGATCAAAGAACTAAACATTAAAATGGAAACACTTAACCTGCTGAAACATAAAATAGGTAAAACTCTTGGAGGTCATTGGCTTATGTAAGGACATACTGAATAGAACCTTGGTCAGGAAATAGCACTGAGAATCAACAAGTGGGATGACATCAAATTAAATAGCTTCTCAAAGGCAAAAGAAACAAACAATAGAATGAAAAGACAACGTACAGAATGGCAACACTTCTTGCCAGATATTCCTCAGGAAGGGGACTAACATTTAGAATATATAGAAAACTAAAAAAAAAAAAAAAACTTTAGACCCCCCCCAAAAAAAAAAAAAAAAAAAAAAAAAAAGGCACCTGAAATGAATGAACACTTGACAGAAGAAGTACAAATGGCCAATAAAGACATGAAAAGTGATTGGTATTACTGGGCATTAGAGAAATGTAAGTTAAAAGAGCTGTGAGATTCCATCGTACCCTAGAAAGAACAGCCATCATCAAGAAATCAAATAACAAGTGCTAGAGAGGCTGTAGAGACAAATGAGCCCTTCTACATTTTGGGGGGGAATGTAAACTAGTCCAACCACCATGGAAATCAGTATGGAGATTCCTCAAAAAACTAAAACTAGCAATTCCATTTGACCAGCTAGTCCCCTTCTAGATATCGTCCCACAAGAATTAGAGATGTCATACTACAGCAATACATGCATACCCGTGTTTATGGCACACAATTCATAATAGCTAAGTTTTGGAAGCATCCTGCATGTCCATTAACAGGTGAATGGATAAAGAAAATGTGATATTTATACACAATGGAGTACTACTCTGCCATAAAGAAAAATAAACGGCAGTCATTTACAGGAAAATGGATGCAGCTTAAGACCATAAATGGTTAGTGAAATAAATCAAACATAAAAGGTTAAATATTGTATGGTTTCTCTTATATGATAAATCCAAATTGTAAAAATATAACAACATAAAAGATAGATAATAGGAAGTAGGGAGATAGAACTTTCTCAAAAGACAAGGGGATCTAGAGATGGAGGGGTGAGGGGAGAGAAAGGTGATGAAGAAAAGGAATTAAGGTATGTTATGTACATGTCTCAACTCCATGCAAGAATGTAAACATTATGTACTGTAAACATGTACTAATAAAAAAAAAAAAGGAAAAACTTGTGTTGTTTTCCCTTCATGTCCATTTTAAGTATTTTATTAAAAACCTGAATAGTCATTATAGAAACTACTGCATATCTCAACATTATACCGTGCTTGATTTACTAAAAAAATACAGTTCATCAGCTTCAATTTTTTAACTAGAATGCAATTTCAATCTATAAACATTTTGGCAGGTTGGTGGTGCATTATTCTAAAAGTTAAATCTGATTAATATTTAATTGTATCCACATTCACAGATACTATCTAGGAGTTTTTTCCTATGAATAACAGCTGTTACTTTTTATAAGTTTAATTCACATTAAGTATGTAATTCACATAAATAAAATATAATTTGAATAACTGCTGATAGTGATCACTGATTGGACTCTGTCAAAATTATTTTTGATTCATATACTAATTTATATGTAGACTGCATAATGTCCCTTATAGTGAAACTTTTGAGAGAGTTAAAAATTACTTGTTAGAAGAGGGACCTCTAGGGGAAAAGAAGGGTAGTAGTGGAAGGGAGGGGAGGGCAAGAAAGGGCAGAAGGGAGGGCAGACATGAGCAATGCAAGACGTGTTCACAAATGGAAATGTTACTGAGACACAAATCGATTTGTAAAACTGACACCTGTTAATAATAATGATATTTATTCCTTTAGAGTCACTTAAGAACATTTAAAAACATTAATGATGTGTTTAAAACTCATCACTCCTGAATAATTTTTAAAGACGGAATAAGAAACAGATTATTTACTAGTTATGAAATGACATAAAGCACAAAAAAAAGAATTTTATTGCCATTCACCTATTACTGTGCACTTATTTTAAAATATCTTTCAAATAAAAGAACCATTTAGCTTTTAAAAAACAAAATTCAGGGGAGGAGGACAAGAGGTGTAGGTCAGTGGTAGAACACTTGCCTAGCATACACAGGCCCTGGGTTCAATCTCTAGCATCGCAAATAAAATAACATATAGTTTAAAAAACAAAACTTTAAATCATTGTTTTCAGACACAGGAGACTTGTGAGTACACTTCAAAACACAGCAGGGACTCCACATAAATGCCTACTATTCAAGTAGTTTAATCAAGTATAAGTGAATAGTTACCAGAAATCTCAAAACAACAAAATTAATACACTGATAATTAATACACATTTTCCATTAAAAAAAAGTTTTGAATAATTATCATTATGGTAGCCATTTCTCTAAATGGCTTGTGATTATAAAATTCTGACCCTCCATGTTGATTTGAAAAAATTTTAAAGTGGCTGCTAGATTCAATCGAAACTTATTTAGGAAGAAAAGTGGTTTAGGAAGGTCCTTCTTACACCTTGTAACAAAGCCCCACATCTGAATTAACCATCAGAACTGTTTAGAAACCACCCCCAAAATGGATAGATGGATTCAGCGAAAACACACACACATACAGAACTGTACACATATATGTGTGCTAATTACACAACTTTGACAGTCATGTTTAGAATATCTGTATCCTAAATTTATAGTATATTGGAAATCGGAATGCAAAGTAACAGTAACCAAGTATTTGTGTTTAAGATGAAAATAGTCACAACACTGGACTGATGATCAAATCTCGGTATATACATTCTAGAAATCTGAATTCTAAAATTTGTAATTTTCATATTAGAAGATAATGAAATATATCTATGATTTCTAGTGTGACAGCAAAATAAATGATTATATAATCATGAATATCTATTTTCATATATATTGGAATCTGTGAAGGCTTTTATATTAGGAAGCCCTAATGAAGACTATTATGTACTAAATATATCAGGAAATATCAGCATACTGAAGACTAAGGTTTATAAATAACGCCAACTATTGTTATAGTATATTCTTCTGCAGGACAATTTCTGAAGTATAAATCAAACAGAAGACATCAATATCACTCCTATATGCTAAATATTTTGCACACAGTTAAACAGTTAATTTGATGTATAATAGTTTTATCTCATTAAGAAGAATGAAGAGAAAAAAAGAACAGGTAATACTGTTTTTCATTCATTTAATAAATGTGATGTTTGACAATTCAGGAATATGCTGTGATTATACTACTTATAAATCCGCCATTTCCTTTTGCTCACTCATAATAGCAAATCAGTAGAATGGCTTGAGACATTATATGAGCTACATTAGACAGAAAAGAACTTTTTGTGAATGTCCAGAAATTCTCAGAAGGAAAGCAAAAACTCAACAAAGGATCAGTTTCAAAGTAGTAATCAAACTATGCTTTGAATTCTCAAAGAAATAAATAGGTTTGCCTAGAAAAGAACATATTACCACTTTAAACCTAAAGCCTATTTCACCCATTATATTGTTATCCTTCTTTTTGTGAAATAGCTAATTTTGAATGCTTACATATGATTGTACAACATAAATCTTGTGAGGGCACAGCGTTTTGCTGATTTTCTTTGCCTTTCTACACACAGCCTCCACAAAGGTGCCAAAACTTGGACATGGTAACTAACTAAATAAATGGCAAATTTGGACATTTATGTGTTTGTTTACATCTGTAGCATCAAAACTGGTATAAGAAGTTGAAAGTAGTATGGGATGCTTAGGGTTACTTTAGGGACAGAGAGGAAAATGTATAGCTAAGAAATAAAAATACATTTATTATTGGCTGATTTGTTGATAATAGCCATTCTTTCTGGAGTGAGGTGGAATGTCAGCGTTGTTTTAATTTGCATCTCTCAAATGACCAGTGATGTTGAACATTTTTTTCATATGTCTATCTGCTGTTTCTATTTCTTCATCTGAAAAATGTCTATTCATTTCAGATATTCCTAGGTAAATGGATGCATCTTGAGATCATACTCTTAAGTGAAATAAATCAGACACACATATTTAAATACCGCATAGTTTCTCTGGTGTGAGAAATTGAAAGTGTAAATAAAGACTAAAATGTATTATATTGGGAAAGGGAAGAAAATGTCCAAATGGGAAAGGGAGCAAGGGAGGGGGAACGGAACAGAGGACAAGAGAAATAAGAAATGGAAGGAAAAAATGTAAGCAAAACTTTTGTAAATAGGGAGGGAGGAGAGGGTGAGGGGAGGTGAATGGAAAAAAAGAAGCAACAAGATATGTACTGGTACAAATCCCCTATGATGAATGTTATCACTATGTACAACTAAAATGTAAAATGTAAAAGTAAATAAAATTATATTAAAAAAAGAAATAAAAATACACTGCTCACATCAGCTGGGAAGAGGAGCTAAGGGGAAGTAACAAGATGCCTTTGTCAGCCGTATTCACTCCCTTTTACCTTTTGGATTGTTTACAGTATATATAACACCAAAAGCAACTGTGGGCCAAGCGTGAGTGGACATTTCTGCAGGAGTCAGGTAGCAAGTTGTTGTAATAGTAAATTTTCCTTCATCATGAGAAGTTCCAGACTGTGAAAATGTGCCTGCAGAATCCAGCCTGAGAAACACTGATTAAACTTCCAATAAAAGTGTCACATTTGAAATGTTTTCCTACTTTCTAATTTTCCTGAGATGTTTGTCTTCATAACAGCGAGCTAAAGTCAGCATCATTACACTGGTGGGCAGCAGTGACTGTTGCCAACCTGATATTCAAACAGGGCTGCACACACTTGAGAGACCAAGGACCCTACAAGGAGCAATAGCAAGTGAAGGAGGTATAACCAGGGTAATCTAACATCCAGACATGGACCATAGAGAACACCATCTGATACGTGGTGTGGAAAATGTCCTTATACTTAACCTACTACCTGTCAGTCTCTATAAAATTTATGGTTGGATTATTATGTCTTCATCCAGCAAATACAAAATTAATACAATGAGCAAGATACTATTTTAGGTACTTGTTTAGAAGTGAACAACACAAGCAAAATTTCTTCCCTTACGTAGCTTGCATTTTATTAATACTTTACATATTGCATTTGCTCAGTACATCTTATAATATAGACGAATAAAAGCCATGAATGCAGGAATATAAGAAATGACAAGAAAGAAAAATTATGGTGAATTCTGTATATAGTTTATAGAGAAATACTGGCAAATCTCATTCTCAACAATCTTAAGCCTATATATCAGCTATAGCTTATAAATTTTTACCACATATTAATTTTACCAGATTTTTCTATTTAATGTAATGGAATAAAAAATATAACAAGGTTGGAAGGTGCTTTAGTCCAGCCAGCGTTCTAATGCTTTAATCTGCCCAGATTCCAAACAAGAGGGGTATGTTGTACTCGCTACCTTGACAGGTGGCCAGTTCCACCTCTAAACCTCTATATTTGTTAAATATTTCTTCAAATCAATGAATTAGGATGTCTTCTTGAATTGTATCTATTGGTTAAAGTTCTCTCCTTTGGGGATCCTAATCAATAATACTAATTCCTCTTAACTGCTTTTAACTATAGAATATGGTTCAGTTTTAAGTCTTTCATTGTCTTTTTGTTCCCTTCTGATGACACTCCATTTAGAAAGTGTGACAAATAGAACAGTACACAAAACCCCAGCACAGTCATCGGTACAGAGGAGAGGAGTTTTCAAGTTCATCTGAAAACATTAATGCCTCTTGAAATGGATTAGCTGTACTTGGTAGCTTCTCAATAGTACTGACTTGTATTAAGCTCAGGCTGATTACTAAATTATAAGGTTTATTTATTTGGTTACTGCTTATTTTGTTTTTAATCAAATGTAACCTTTGGTTTTCTAGCTTAATTTTATATTGTTGGATTTGACGCTTCATCCCAGGTTGTAGTACTCACATATTAGCCTTGACTCCAGTCCTCAAATCATCTTTAATTGAATAACAGCATCTTTTTAGTTCAAGGTATTGGATAAGTCAAGGCAAGGACAGAGTCCTTTAGGAAGAACTAGAAATCTCAAACTATGAGCACAACAATTCGTGAACATAGCTAGTTAATATCACTAAATGAGGCAACTTTGAGCATGTGTCTACCTTTTCCAGGCAGTTGCATAGGAAATAGATCAGCAAATATCTAGGGCTAAATCCTTTCAGTTCTTCCCAACCCAATCTGCCACTTTATCTTACGTACTTTCAGTATTTAATATAGATAAATTACCAAATAATTTGGATCACTTTTGCCTAAGATTGATATTAATATTTGCATGACTAATCCAAGCAACTATGACAATATTAATTTCAGAAGATATAGAAAAATCCATTATCTCCTTATAAAATTGTATTTTAAAATAACATGAACATAGTCTTCATTCCAAGTACTTCCCACTCTTAAATAACTCTTGGATTTTCCTAAAGTTCCCTAAAAATATCTCTCTAGATTTCATGCAAATGTCATAACATATCCTACATTATATTTTAACAGAGTGATTATTAGATAATAAAACTATTTTCTTGCATGATTTTTAGAAACCACATAGATTTATACTACACCACGATGCCTTCGCTGATTCAAACTGTAAGCAAAACATCGCAAACTATGTGCTCTGAAGTGCACCCCGCGATCATTTTATCTTTAGAATAATTTCATGAAGACAGATAAGAAGATATTATTTTGATTTTATAAACTGATAAAGATGAAATATCAGGTCCCTTACTTGCAGCAAGACCATGACCTGAATTCTACATATCATAAACATGAGATAAGTAGCTGTAATGCTCAAAAATATCATTTCAGATAATACCTTACTGATGTAATTACTTTTCTGTAGTCCCCCAAAAGTTGGAATTTTTATTTTTTCAGATGTGTGGATGTGTGCTTCCTTTAATTTTTCTTACAATGAAATCACTGACCTTTTACATTCTACCTCCATCCCAAGCCTACTCCTGTTTCTCTGTCAAATTAAATTTTAGTTTTTCTAGTTTTGCATTAAACATTTTCTAGTTTTGCATTAAAAGAAAATGGTTATTATAAGATTTCCTCAAAGTAAAAAAAAAACTGTATACTCTTATTACAGCATTTGGCACATTTTAAAATAGAAGTTTTACATACCGATTTATGTTATAGATCAGTAGGCTTCTTCAAGATTGATAAATAAATCCAGTTCATATTTACATGGTCTGCCATCAAGTACAAATATTACACCTCCTTCTAACTAATATTATTTTAATCAAAGAATATAGGGTGAAAACATTTAATTTATAAATGAAAATATGGCAGAAAAGTAATTAAGTTGAAATCAGAAGATCTGAATTCTGATCTTTGTTCATTCTCTTACTAATCATGACTTTTATCCTTGCTAGGTCTTAGTTTCTTTATTTATTAAAAATGCACAATAAATAG
This sequence comes from Hystrix cristata, assembly GCA_004026905.1. NCBI lineage: Eukaryota > Metazoa > Chordata > Mammalia > Rodentia > Hystricidae > Hystrix > Hystrix cristata. Next base: position 1,936 of record PVJO010021230.1, on the reverse strand, counting down.
AACTTTCTTTACTGTTTGAAGTTATTTTTAGCAGATTATATATAAAATGTTTGAACTATAAGAGGGGGTGGAGAAGAAGCGATAAAAATAATTAAAATGCAATATTTGTATATAACCAACTCCTCACAATAAATGTATTCAGTATTGTATGTACTAATAAAATAAATAAATATAAGAAAAAATAAAGCAGTATATAAAGTAAGGTGTCATGATATTAATGAAAATATTGAAGATGAAGATGATCTGAATTAAGAGATTATCATTGTACAATGAAACTTCGTTTAGCAGGCAATTTCTTTTGCCCACTGTTCAGTCCAACTTTATGTATCTTATACTTTGTCTACCATAATGCATTTTGAAAAGTAAGTTTTAGCAAGCACACAACTGGCGTGTTTCTTCTAGTTCCTCAGTTAATATCCAGATGGTTTAAATGCTTAAAGCAAGTGAAACAAACAAACCTATATTGGAAATACTAGTTAAAAGAAATTCCAAAGCATTTACAGTCTTAGGTACATTAGACTGGAAATCTGTCCAAATTCATAATCTGGATATTACAATCATGTTAGGCAACTCTTTAGAGACTCAAACACCTATAAATAAGTCATCTTCGAGGTATTTGATTGTTACTTAGATGGCAGGACAGATGTAATTCAGATATGTCTCTTTGTTTTCTGTTACACCTGATGAAGAGATGCCAATTTAATATAAAGAAAGCATATCATCCTAATTTAATATAAAACAAGTATGATATCTCATCCCTCAGAGAATAAAATTTGCAGCCACTGTTGTTTTTTATATTTGGAATGCCACAGTGAAGCACACATCTAAATTCACTGGTGAAAGAAAAGGGAAAAATTAGAGATTATTAATGTCTTCCTTTAGAATCCTCTTCAAATTATGTAATGAAATTACTTTGTTTTACATATTTGTAATAGGAATCTATGGACTTTTAGAATAATGTCACCTGAAATGTCATAAATATGAAGCTGAGGTTTTCAGGTCCCTGATAATTTTCAGGAGCTGGACAGGCAGTAGTTCACATCTCTTGTGTCGTAACTCCTCCATTTTAAGAAGTACATGAATCATGCTGCTCTATAAACTGTGACCTTGATGACAATTTAGATCCTCTCAGACTTCAAGAGAAACAAATACCATTCTCTCCAAAACTATAAGGGTGAGAGCGACTATACTTATTGTTACATAATATGAAGTTTATTGAAGACCTTGGGGTTCAGAGAGGGGTATTGAACTTAAAGGGGAACACAGTCAAATCTGAAGTGTGACATGATGAATATTTTGTTCTGAGAGAATCATCCACATTTGAGCAGGTAGATCTTTCCTGAAGCATGATTGGGAGCTTATTATCTTCCATCTCCACTAAAGGTAGAGTCTTCCATTCATTTGTGAGTCATTCCTTAAGGGCTTTTTAAGAATGTAGAACTTTGTTAGTTTCTTGGAGTATAAATATCGATGAGATATCACCTATTCTTCACAAATTGAAGAATAGTGATGGCAAATTTTAAGACAAATCATTTTTAAATGATGTGTTAAAGATGTTAGTAAAAACACTGAACCTTATAGTGGCCGTGTAGAAGAAAGAATAGTGAATTTTGTCTTGGTGTTGTTTTTAGCCACATCTTTTGGAGGCTGCCTACACAGAGACATCTCTGGTAGACATGGCTTTACTTTCTAAAAATAATCATGATCTTTACTATATGCTGTACATACTTTAGAACTTGTGGTTATTCTGGACCCTGCTATGAGGAGAGCTGGTGCATGTTTGGAATTGCCTTCAAATCCGAAACCTACTTTTTGGAATTATGTTAACATGGTGTTGCTGAACTTTAAAACCTTAGTTGAACTTTGATCTCTACTAGGATATGCAGAAAATTAGTATGGAATCTCTATTGTACCCTGAGACTGTGGCTTTCTGAGC
>PVJO010021229.1:9905-30596 GCA_004026905.1 Hystrix cristata | reverse complement strand
GGGGGGATGAGAAGCCATCTCTCCAAAAAAAATCCCTCTTTGGAATAAGGATTATTTGGAGGTGATTATTTTGAGAAAAGGGGACCATAGGAGAAGCTCTGAAAACAGTTAAGTTACTTCTGTGCAAGGGAAATTTACATCTACAGTAGAAATCTCCATTTTTAAGGGTGTCCTCAGAACCAAGAAAAGATGACCCCCAAATCACTAGAGATTCCTTAAATGGAGAAGGCGGAGACTACAATGTGCACAACAGACCTCAGCCTTTCACTCTGCTTGCCCTGGTCACGCCCACCACTCCCTCCCCACCACTTTCTTTGGTTCAGCAGACCAGGATATTTAAACCTGAATACACAGCCACCATTTGGGTTTTTTTGGTTTGTTTTTTTTTTTTTTTTTTTTGGTGCTGGGGATTGAACTCAGGGCCTTGTGCTTGCCAGACAAGCACTCTAACCACTGAGCTAAATCCCCAGCCCCACAGCCACCATTTGGAGATTGACACATTTCGCTAAGTATTGCGGTGTATATGGAAGATACATACATTAATAAACTTCTGCTCGTTTTTCTTTTGTTCATGTATCTTTTGTTAGAGAGGTCAGGCCTGGCTAAGAACTATGAAGGTGATAACAGCAAAATTCTAAGACATTCTAAACCTAATTACAAAGGGCCAGAGGACAGAGTGCAGCAGAGCTGGAGGAAGTTAATCAGTTAACAAGATACAGGCTGAAAAAAACAAAATAATGCTTCGTATTCCTGAATATATGTTGAAATCTTAACCCAAATCTGCTCACAAGCCCCTAGACACCATGCTGTCCTGCTACAGCCTCACTAGCAATTGTTTCTCCTCACGGTCTGTTCCTGGCCCTAAATCTTCCCCCTTCCATGTGATCCTGTGACAGGGTGGCCCTTCCGGAATCTGTCCTTCGCAGGATTATTTTCACTTTCCTCTCCTAAGCTTTTAGCATCTCTCCCTCTTACTTGGCACTCTGAACTCTCAGGGAAAGGCCTCATGGGAATAGTTAAGATCTTGACCTTAATAACTATTGCAGAAGGTCAAAATAAGACACACACCTCATCACCAAGACTGCTGCCCAGCCTGCAGCCTCCAGGCCTCCTTTCCGCCCCATAAAACCCTTCACACTAGGGATGTAGCTCTTTGCCAAGGCCCTGGATTCAGTCCCCAGTATGGTCACACACTCACACACTCTTCATATCACTGAGCCCACAGAAATAAAGCCGGGAGGATCCAGCCCTCCGTCCTCCTCACAGCTCATGCTGATTCTTCCTATAACACTCATGCCCCAGATACTGATGCTCTGGCAGCCTATATAGGTTCACCGGAAACAGTTTAGGCCTTCCTTCTGCAAATGTTCATGACACAATAACAAGGCCTTTCAGATCACTAGGACATTTTTCCAGGGGCTGCCAACCTACGCTAGGTTCTGGGATTGCCCAGGACCAGTCCTTTCTTTCCAATTTGCAACAGCTCAATAAACCCCCTTATTTTAGTGATCTACCCATCTCGGGAGTCTTGGTTTAACAAATTTTAGGAAAAAAAATTATTTTTCCTCCTCAACACAACACGATGTTAGAAACCAATTAAAAAGTACAAGCTAATTATGCTCCATTAAAAAAGAAACGAGCTATCAAGCCATGAATACAGAAGAGCCTTAGACGCCTGTTGCTAAATCAAAGAAGTCAATCTGAAAAGGTTTCCTCATGTAAGATTCCAACTGTGTGACTTTCTTAAAAAGACAAAACTACTGAGACAATAAAATGATCAGAAGTTGCCAGAGCTTGGGGTGAACACAGGGATGAAGAGATGGGACACAGGGCAGTGACACCATCCAAGTGAGACTATAATGGCAGACACACACCATCCCCTTTCCCCCATACCAAGGGTTGAACCCAGGGCCTTTGCCCTGAGCTACATTCCTAGACATTTTGTTTGTTTGTTTGTTTGTTTGTTTGTTTGGGGGGGGTTGAGAAAGGGTCTCACCAAGTAGCTCAGGCTGGGTTCAAACTTGCAATCCTCCTGCCCCAACATCCCAGAGTTCTGGGATTACAGGTGTGCACCACCATCCCCAGTATGTTTTTCAAAACCCTTATACAACACTGCTGTAGTCTGAATATAGTTTGCTCCCACAACCTCAACTCTCAGGAGTTTAGTCCCCAAACATTTTTATGTTAATGTTACTAGATACAATCTGCCTGTGATGTTTAGAAGCGAAACCCTGGAAAGTGATTAGTAAGTAATCATTAGGGTGGTGCCCTCATAATTGAATCCTGGTGGCTTTATAAGGACAGGGAGAGAGGCCACACAAAGAGACACCATTAGGCCACAATGGGATGCAGCAAGGAGAGAGGGGTCCTCATTAGAATCCACACCATGCAGTTTAGACTTCCAGCCTCCAGAACTGCAAGCTAAATAAATTTATTTTCTTTATAAAATATCCTGCCTTGGGTATTTCACTATAGTAATGAAAAGCTGATTAACACAATTGCAAAGCGTGAACTCTAATGTAAACTATGGTCTTCATTTAATTTATGTGTCAACATTGCCCCATCAATTGTAATAAATGGACCAAATGTGCTTGCAAGACGTTATTAGGGGAAACAGGCATGAGGAAGGAGAAAGGGGAGTATATAGGAACTCTCTGTGCTTTTCCCTCGATTGCCCCAAAACTGCTCCAGAAAATAAGGCCTATTAAAAAAAAATAAATAAAAGTACAAGCTGTATTTCTTTTCAGGGCAATTTCAGAGGTTCTTTCCTCAATTCTAAATGCCCTAAGACACACAGTCGCACCCGTTTTTTAGATAATTACAACTTGCTTTCCCATCACATTTCTAGATTCTATGTAATAGATGGTGAAAATGTCGATTCTGAATGCCTAACAAGTGTCCCCGCTGCAGAAGAGTGGCTATTACCCAGCATCCCCTGCGCCTGGGTTGGAACACCCAGAGCAGGGTGCAGGAAGAGGGGGCCACTCGTCAGGCGACAGGGTGGAAAACAGAAAGCAAATCTTCAGGGCGCTAACAAGAATAGAGGGAACTCCTAGAGGAATTAAAAGTAACCCCTACCAGGATCCTAGGGAAATAATCCATCCAGAGAAAGAAACGACTTGTTTGAAATTCATTCACACTGGCAGGGTCAATAGAAAAATTTCAATGTAAATAACAGGAAACCTTAAATGCATGTTTGCTGAATGCTGAAGCTTTGGGGGCCGAAACTAAGCAAAGGTTTCTGCCGCGGCCAAATGTTGCCTCTTATCGCAGCAGAATGGCCATTAACCAGAGCCCTGAGAACTCAGTAAATGTAGATGGAGGGCAATCACACACCCCAGCGAGAGATTTTTAAAGATTTTTTTTTTTCCCTGTTCTGCTTGTAACTCCATTTGGATTGGGTACGATTTGGGGGTGTGATCACTCGCCATTATCTTAACCTCAAAGTTGAAGCAACATTTAAAGGAATTAATGAGCCTTTTTTCCCCTCCCAGAGGCATCTCCACCTTTACACCGCCAACTCTCATTCGTCATCAGCAAGCTAGGGACAATTATTCAGAAGACAATGTCACCAGCGCCGCTGCACTGTGGGCTTAATGCTACTTCTGTCTCTATAAAATCTTCAATAATTTGTTTACGGCTTCCAAAATTCAACAATAGTGTGCAAATGCAATTCCACTTATGTTAATGTATCCTTCCTTCTCTCATATCAGATTCTGAATAAAAATTAGGCAAGCACTCTGTTTTGAAAATATATAAGATGTGAACTTGCTTGGGGGGACCTCTCCAAATGCACTATCCTATCAACCACATTTTTTTAACTTAATAACTTAAGTGAACAGTTAGTGAAATTACAACCTGCTTGTGACACAATAAATTTACAACAAAATTCATTCCATAAATTATTCAATTCCATGACTGCAGTCAAGGAGAGAAATATCACCAGGAGCAGGTGATTAGCATGTGAAAGGAAAAACCCATCTCCCTGTAGAAACAATCACTGTCAAAGCTTCCTATTGGAGTTTGGTAAAAATTACTATTAAGAACACACATTTAAAGCTTTGTAGCGCCTATAAAAGGGTGAAGTATTTGATTTACATTAGATTCGTTTGTTCTTTCTCCAACTGTCTCTTTCTCCTACAAACCCTAACTGCCTCAATAAATGCTTGCACAATCAAATGTGCATTGAAACAAAAGAATTTAAATTCCATAAAAGTGATGAATCAGGACCAGAAGTTAACTTTTTCTTCCCTGTATATCTTGCTACTAGGTGAACAAAGACATTTCTGTTTGACGTTCCACGGGGGAATATTAGAGGTTTGCCCTGTGCAGTTGGTCATATCTGCAGATTCTTACAGGAAGCATTTGAAGCCAGAGTTACAGGGCAAACAGGTTTCAATCAAACTACATTTGTCAATAATTTTTCTGAACAACAGATCTGTGTAAAGAGGAGTGTCAACCTGCCACCAAGCCAATGACAATAAGATGGCACTAGTAGGTGAAGAAAAGCAGTCCAGGACCAAAAGGGTTTCCTGAAATCTGGGACACAAAATCCTTCAGTGTGAAAGAGGGAAGCAGAAGCATCAGTGAGCAAGTAATTATGGTTTAATTCCTGTTACCCCTTTTCCATTTCTCAGGAAGATTAATATTTATGGACATGTCATCCACCAGCAGTGAGGTACTTCACCCTGTAGAAAGTTATTCTTTCTTTCTGAAGAAATCATCATGCCTTTCTCAGCCAACCCTCCAGAGCTATTGGGGTAGGAAGAGGGCGTGGCTTGAGCTGGCCGGGAAGATGGGAGTGACCTGAGGGAGTGGCCTAGACCTGACATCAGCCTTGGGTGCGAAATCCAAACACCCTCTTCTCACAGGATTGAGAAAACTCTCAGGAGAACTGGGACGAGGTAAGTAGAAAGGATACCATGAGGTCTCACTCCTGCTGTCTCACTCTCCTGCCCCCTAACCCCACAATCTATCTCCTCTGACTGACTCCGTCCTTAGCTCACTCCCTAGCCCCATCCCCCTTTCGGCTCCCTAACTGCCGGGCTGCTATTCATTCATGTGGCAAAGCTAGTTCCTTTTTTCTTTCTTTTTGCTGTATAAATAAACCTTCCCACCACACGCAAATCCTCCGTTCAATTCTTTTTTTGTGACGAACATGAACCTGGAAATTTAGAGCACCCCTGGCTCCTAACCAATATCACTATCAGCTCTTGCCTGACATGTGGTTCAGGCTTCCATACCCGAAGCCATCTGAAAGATTACTTTTTTGTTTCTTGTTTTGTTTTGTTTCCTTTTGTTTTTTGAAAGAGTCCCCTATGCAGTTCAGGCTGGTTTTGAACTCACTCCATAGCCCAGGCTGGCCTCAAACTTGTGGCGAGCCTCCTGCCTCAGCCTCCTAATGGGACTACAGGTGTGCACCACCATGCCCAGCCTGAAAGGTGACTTTTAAAGGTAAATTCTTACTAGATTGTTCTACAGGGAAGCAAGTAGACATAGAATCTCACAATGAAGAGCTAAAAGAAAATTTATGTGATCTACTTTAAACTTATTTGATCAGAAAAGTAATAAAGATCCCAAAGATAAAGTTCTCTCCCAAGGTTAGACAACCTGCAATAAAAGTAGTTTAGCATTACTGGCCCAGACCTTGTCCTACAACGTATAATGCTGCCTCTATGGGTTGCTCAAACTCACTCCTTCATTCACCCAACAAATATTTATAGAGGGTCTACATGTAAGCAGGGGCCATGCTTCAGGCATTGATTAAGTGGAAAACAGAAGATAAGGGTTCTGCTTGCTGCGCAGTAACTATGGAATTTATAGTCCAATGAGAGGAAACAGACAATGTGCAATGAACAAAAGGACAAACAAATATCACATGCTACAGTGAAAATGTAACAGGTTCATGTGATGGAGGACTGGAGCCATGGTAAAGGGGCTGATTAGCAAAGCCTCCTCTGGCACGATCTGCAAGACAAGACATGGCCAAGCAGAGTGGGGAAAGAACATCCCCAGCATTCTGAACAGCCAGTGCAAAACTAGTTCCTGGGAAACAGGAACTAGTTTCACCTTTTGCAGGAATGTCCAAAGGTCCATGTGGCAGGACCCGGGTGGGGGAGGGTGGTAGAGATGGAGGAAAAGACCAAGTGGCAGACAAGGACCAGGTCAGGCTCTGGGGTCTCTTCATGCTATATGTGGCAATCTTCGTTTGTGTTTGTATTTGTACTGCTTCCACTTTAGAAGGTGGAATATTCCAGAAGACAAATCTGATGGGGCTCAGAACAGACCACTCCAAAACACAGCTATGGGAGATGTGTTAGTCAGCTTGTGTTACGGTCATCAATAACAAAACACCTAAGATAACTTAGAAAGACAAAGGTCTATTTTGGCTCATAGTTTCAGAGGTTTTAGTCCACAACCAATTGGCACTGCTGCTTGTGGTCCTGTGGTGAGGTGACACACCATGGTGGGAGTATGTAACAGGACACAACTGCTCACCTCATCACCAGGAAGGAAAAAAGAATGAGGAGTGATGAAGGTACCATAATTTCCCCTTCTGGGGAATGCCCCAGTGATCTGAAGACTTCCCACTCAGCCCCACCACCCAGAAGTTCTACCACTTTCCAGTAGCATGTTGCTCCCAAGCCTTTAACACATGGGCCCACAGGGGACATTCAGGACCCAAACTATAGCAGGAGACCAGAATATGCCATCCCAAAATATGCCTCTTTGGTATATTATCTTAACAAACTACACACATAAAAGTAGCCCTGAGACAGGTATGGTGTTGTAATACCAGCACTGGGGAGGGTGAAGCAAGAGGATCTCAAGTCCCACCTGGGCAATTTAGTGAGACCCTGCCTCAAAATAAAAAACAGAAGGACTAGGGATATAGTCAGTGCAAAGGCCCTGGGTTCAATTCCCAATACCTCACATACACACTCAAAAAGTAGCTCTGAAAAAAATGCCTTTCTTTAAAAGAAATTTACATCCATAAGGTAAATCTTCATGTGTGAGAGTATGTCCCTTTCTGCATAGGAAAATAAAGATGTCTAAAGCATTAGAGAGTCTGATCAGTAGAAAAGGCAGGGATTTAAATCTGCATAAAAAACATTCCTTTTGTATACAGGGCTTGTCCTGGCCATCTTGTATTAACCAGGCCTTTCCCCAAAGCATTCTTCCGCTGGTTCAACATATGGTGAAACTAATTTCTAAGACAACTCCTTGTGATGTATTCTGAAGATCTGCTCATTTTGGGTTATCTCCCACATATACAGGATATACACACGTTCTTGAACTTGTTTTCTCTGTTGACCTGTCTGTTGTTACAGGGAGTCCCAGGTAAGAACTATGAAGAGCACAAAGAAAATTATTTTTCTTCTCCTATAGTTTAATGTACAAAGCACCTACTTAATATTTCCAAGCAAATATTAGCTCAGACCTGTCCTTTCTCTTCAAAATACAAATCAGTGAACTATGAAGGGACTGCTGACACTAATCAGTGACACTGTGCTAGGTCCTATATAGTGAAGGCTCACAAAATCTCTTTGAGATGGGAAAGAAGTAATCACAACTGAAGAGAAGTTAGATATTCCCTAGCCTGGGGCAAGCCTGGTAGAAGTTATTGAGCACACACTATGTGCCAGACACACTAGCAGGCACTTCACCAAGTTTATTACTGGTAATGCTGCAATATACATTTTAATATAAAAAGCACTTGGAAGTTGAGTGGCCCAAATCTGCATATTTAGTGAAAGAACTGGAAATGACACAATGGTCTGACTTCCAAGGCCATGTGTTAGGCAGCTTTCCATTACTGTGACAAAGCACCTTAGACAATCAACTTTAAAAGAGAAAAAGTTTGTCTTGGCTCATGGCATCAGAGGCTTCAGTCCATGGTTGATTGGCCCTGTTGTGGCACAGTGTATCATGGTGGCAACATGTAGCAGAAGTGGCCAGGAAGTGAAACAGAGAAGCAAGAAGGATCCAGGATTCCAATATCCCCTTCAAGGTCACACCCCCAATGACCTACCTTCCTTCCACTAGGCCCCACCTCCTAAAGATTACAGCACCACACGCTGGGGACCAAGCCATCAACACATGGGATGTGGGGGTACATTCAGGATCCACACTATAACATCATCTTTTACCATTTTACCATCTACCATGCACACTGATTCAAAACAATCCTGCACAAATCATACAGCCTCTAAACACTTCATTTTTTTTTTTCTCATATCAGTGACCGGATGACCTAAAAATCCCTCTCACCTCGGACAGTTTGATTCCCTGCTTCGATTTTACGGGCAGGATTGTCCTCATCCATCCTTGCAGCCCCTTGCACCTGAAATTTTCCTCCTCCATAAGCAGCACAGCAGTTGCTACCTAACGATCAGAAACATTTCCTTCTATCCTGAAGTCAGACTTCTGCCTACACCAGCTGAACACCAGCAATGAAAATTACCAGCCCCTGCTGCTGATGGGAGAAAAATAACAGGGTGAGTACCGGGTGATCTCCCTATCTCTTTTATTATTTCCTTCTCACTAAATGAAAATCAACCACCAAATCCACAAGAATCTACTTCAGTACTGTTTGTGTGTCAAGATACTATTATGAGGAAATTGCATGCACAGATGAACTTTAAGTACAGCTCTCGGAAGCTCAATTTGTAAATGCCGGTACTTTCCCTCTCCATAATGGGCTTGCCTCCTTCAGTTCAAAGTCAAATAGGAAGAAGCACAAAATTTCCTTCTAAGAAGTACAGACAATTACGGAAGAGTAAAGTTCTTTGCCTTAAAGACTTATCTACTGAAAAATAAAAAGAAATATTCACCAGCCCATCACAATTAAGCCAGTAAGTCAAGATTCAAGATTCAGCCTGCAACTATTCATCCCTCCTTGAATACTAAATAATGAGATTTATTTTCATATTCTGGAGCAAATATTCAATATTTGAATATATAGCCATTATTTTCAACATACTCAATTATTAGGAATAAAATACAGGGCTGGGGATTTAGCTCAGTGGTTAGAGCGCTTGTCTTGCAAGCACAAGGCCCTGAGTTTGATTCCCGGCACATACACAAAAAAAGGAATAAAATACATCATAATTAAAAAGTTGTTTTAGCTTCTCTACAAGGCAATACTGTATCTAAAAAGATTCAGCTTTCCTTCTAAATACTGTTTTTCTTTACATGCAGAGTGATTCTTCCCTGCCCTGGAAAAGTCAGCTGATTCTCTTGTGTCCCCATTTGTAGCAGACAGTTGCTGCTTTTGTGTCCCAAATATCCCTCAGGCAAGCTTTCCTTTGAAAATCACATCCCCCAAGACCACTCCTGTGTGCTGTGAGTCAGGACTCGCTGGCTCCACCTCCAATCTGTCCCTTCCCCTTAATAGCAGTGATGGGCACATAATTTCAGTCACATCAGATGAATTCCCAGTTTGTAGCTGGAGGGTCCAAGATAAAAACATTCTCCTGGGAGCTGGGGATTTAGCTCAGTGGTAGAGTGTTGCCTAGCAAGCCAAGGCCCTGAGTTCGAACTCCGGCACCAAAAAAAAAATAACAATAATAATAAAAATAAATAAATAAGTAAATAAATAAATAAAAACATTCTCTTTTGGTTGAGGATTTAGCTCAAGTGGTAGAGCACTTGCCTAGCAAGCACAAGGCCCTGAGTTCAATCCCCAGCACCCAAAAAAACAAAGTTCTTCCCATGAAAGAAAATCTTTGGAAACTACTCTTCTAATAAAGGATTACTATCTAGACTATGTAATAAACTAAAAACAATTAACTTCAAAAAGTAATCCAGTAAGTGGGCAAATAAATTTGATAGATACTTCTCAAAAGAAGTACAAATGACCAGTGAGTGTGGAAAAATGTTCAACCACTTTAGCCATTAAGGAAATGCAAATCCAAACTACTTTAAGATTCCATCCCACCCTGGGCAGATTGGCTGTCATCAAGAATACAAGAAACAATTAATGCTGGAGAGGACACAGGGAAAAGGAACCTTTGCACACTGTTGGTGGAAACAAAAATAGTACCACCACTGCGGAAATCAGTATGGAGATTCCTCTAAAAACTACACATAAAAATACTAATTGATCCAGTTGTATCACTCCTTTGTATATATTCCTGAAATAATTAAAAACAGCATACTATACTAATACATGCATACACGTGTTTATAGTAGCACAATTCACAATACTGTAACTGAAACAGCTTAGATGCCTGTCAACAGATGAATGGATAAGGAAACTGTGGTATACAGTATATACCCAATGAAATATTATTCAGCCATGAAGAAGAAGAAAATCATGTCATATGCTAGAAAAAGGATGAAACTGGAGACCATCATGTTAAGCAAAATATAAATCAATCTCTGAAAGTTAAATCGAATGTTTTCTCTTATCTGAGCAATATAATAACAAATAAAACAAAGGACAGATGACTAGAAACTAGAAGGTAGATTTTTAGAGATGGGAAAGGGGATAAAGGGTCAGGAGGAAAGGAAGAGGAGGGTAATAGGAATATAAAATAATCAAAATATGTTATATGCATGTAATTACCAAAATAAATTTCACTATTTTGTATTATTAATATGCACTAATTTTTTTAAATAGACAAAAAATGTCTTTTCCCCGCAAAGTATTATCATCCTGGTGCTGCTGGGAGCCATCTTGCCAACCCAAGTGGGAGCACCCTGGAGAATGTACTAACATGGAGGCAAACAGAGATTCAAGAGCGTTTGTTCAGTTCTGATGACGCCATCCGAATTCCTAGACTCCATTCTGCCTGAAGCCTCCTTGCCCTTTCAAGTATGTAACCCAACACAGCCTTTCTCTTTCTTTTTTTATTTTCTTAAATTGACTTAAACTATGTTTTCTGTTGTTTGCAACCAAAAAAGTACCTGTCATTTTATTCTAGAATGTTAATATATTAACATCCTTTAATCACAAAAATATCTCCTGAAAATCTACCAAATACGTCTACAGAATGAACACAATTGAAGTTTTAGAGAGCAAGTGAAAATATCATTCTACCAACAGAAAATGTGGTTATAGAATGATCCTTAAAGGAACTACATAGAAATATCTACATTCTTGTGTAGCAGAAAAAAACAACCTGTTTTTAAAAAATAGATTCCTCTACCTCTGTGCCTCTTCTTTATTTTCAGCTTTAATAGGTCACCAGCTGGCTATCCTGTGATACAGCATATGAGGGACCCCACTAGGAGATAAATGACAAACAGAGAAGTGATTCAAGTGTTCTAAGAGTATCCAAATTGTATGTAAATACAATACACTGTCCCACATATGACCAAGAAAGCCTTCCCTGCTAGACCACATGTGCTTCGTCTTTAAATAATTACACAATTTGGCATAATTTGTTTTTCCCTTCTTCTAGAGAGCAAGAATGTTCCAATTCAGAAATCATTAGTCAATCTAATTACAAAAGCACCCTCAACCTGGGACCTTTGCAAGTCACAAGATCATAATCCATCCGGACCACAATGGGTTGATGTGGCAATGAAAGCCGGTGGCCAGTGCCATGGAGGCAAATGTTACGCAGTCTATCCTGGCCAAAGTTTAAGGAGATAATATATAGAGGATATTGGAGATGAAGGGGACATAATTTCCACACTGATGAATATGAATAATAAATGCATGTTTGTTTATCCTCCAGAATCTCAAAGCACTTTGCCAACTCTAAGTCAAATGCTGATAGTCAGCAGTGATAGCAAAAGGCACAATTCCTATTTTTCTCATATCATACACCGGAGGAATCCAGATTCCTAGAGGTCAGCCAGGCACGTGTTGGAACATCTCTCATGATACATTATGAGAAGATCACTGGGATATAAAGTGATGGGAAAAAACCAGAAAATACTAAGCCACAAAACAGGGGAACTCATTTTGTCAAGAATTATTGCACAAAGCCCTAAGTTTGATCTCCAGCACCCTGAAAAAAATTATTATGATATGTAAATGATCTAAAATTTAAAATGTACTCTACTGACCACAAGGAATTATAAAAGTTTAAGAAACACTATTGTTATAGAGTAATATTTCTTTGTGACATTACATTGCATGAGACTGGAGTTTTCCGACCTAAAAGGAAGTGCTTATTCTTGGGGTTAAAAAAAAAAAAAATGATGTACAGAAATAAGTAGAAAATCTCATAGTGGGAAATGTAATTAGCAATGAATATAGGATCAAGAGTCCTTGAAACAAATGTGGGCTAGTGTGTCTATCACAAGGTTCAAAGCTGAATAGGAATATCAGGCTTTTGAGCAGGAAATTCCTTGCATACCAATTTTCCAAGACCCATCATGGAACCACCATACAGAAAGTAAAATGGAGAAACAGTCCAACAAGACTGAAATGATGAAATCCTGAGATTTTCTGTATAAGAGAAGATTGGTTGAATGCTCTGGGAGAAATGGTTCAAAAGGGATATAAATGAGGTTATTAAGATGCACATGGGAAAGCAAAGGGAGGGCTATGACTGAGTAGGTATACTAAAGGTGATTTGTAGAAAGTGCCCAACTTTGAAACAGCATGAACATCAAATTCAGTGGGTACAGATGGTCCACCAAAGCCTGGATTTTAAGAGTCAATCAGTTAACTTAGTTTTATAAAATATTTTATAATACCATCTTATGGACTTCTTGGTAAATTTTTAGTTATATTCCTGAAATTTATGAAAGCCAGTGAGCCCCATATAAAATAGAAACCACATTGCTCTGGTTCCTATCATAATTATTTGGTGAGTATTTGATAAACTTGGCAACACATAGAAAACATTTGTTACATTCTCACAGTCTAGGCACATATTCAAATTTTATTAAAGTACATTTTTAAAAACGACTGCGGTCAGCTTTCACACTCCTTAAAGGAGAAGAGACATAATGCAGCTCATGGTTCAGAGGGTTCAGTCCATGGGGAACCGGCTCCAAGGCAGGAACATCAAAGTGGAAGAACATACTGGAGTAAAGCTATTCATTCCATGGTGACTGGGAAGCAGAGTATGGCGAAGAGGACAAGAGAGAAAGGGGTCAGAGACCAGGTATGATACCCAAAATCACACTCTCATGACTCACTTAGACACAACCAGAAGGATGCTTTACGAATACCCCAGCCAACTGAAGCCAATCAGATCTGTAATCTAGTGTAACTGTCACAACTATCTTCATATTAGCTAAAGAAAACATTTCCAAGGGCTATGAAAACTCAGAAGAGGCACCATGCATTATGGAAAGTGAATTCTTGGACTGTTGGGGGAATTTAACAGTTTTTCTAAGGGACATTTTATGAATACTGTTAGAAGAGGAATAAATACACAGTACCTCTCTGTATTTAGGTGGCCTTGACAGAGTTTTGCTATAGTTTGGATCTTCAGTGTCCCTCAAGGGCCCATGTGTCAAAGATTTGGTCCTCAGGATGATGACAGTGGAGGTACTGGAGTCTCTAAGAAGTGGGTACTAGCGGGATGTCTTTATGCTGATGCGGTATGTGGTCAAAGGGGATGTGGGACCTCATCCCTTCCACTCTCTTTCACTTCTTTTTTTTATTTTATGACAAAAACAAATTTCATAATCTAATAATAAGAAAATAATAATAATTATTACACTGTATACCATTATCTTTACAGTAGTTACTCTGAGTATAAGACATAAACCCAAAAGATTCTTACAAAAAGGAAACAAAAAATAATACATTCTGCTTCTTGGTAATAAAGTGAGCAATTTTGCTCCACCATGCACTCCCACTATGGTGTGCCACCTCATCAAAGACCCAGAGCACTGATCATGAAGGAGATCATTAAAACACTAAGACAGGGCTGGGGATTTAGCTCAGTGGTTAGAGTGCTTGCCTCACAAGCACAAGGCCCTGAGTTCAATCCCCAGCACCAAAAAAAAGAGATAAAAATAAAACACTAAGAGAAATAAGTCTTCTCTCTTTGTAAGTTGACTTTGTCTGGTATTTTGTTATGTATAGCAATGGAAAGCTGACTAGCACAGGCATTGTTATTCCTGGAAGCCAGCCTCTGTCTCATGCAAAACAAGAATTTGAGTAAAATGGAATCTTTTGCTTCTTTGTTTCTTCCTTTTTCTAATTAGGAAACTCCATTTCCATTTTTGAACATTGAGTTAATTACAATTTTAGAGTATGTGTTTCTATTTTACAGTATGTAGTCAGAGTATATATTCCATTTTAGAGCATGTCTACTTCAGGGTTCTACTGCTAAAGAGCCACCCAAAACTTAAGATATAAAATGACAACCAGGAACTCTCCAATATCAAGAACATATAGTCAAAACTAAGTATTTCAAGAAAAGCAACATGAAAGAGAAGTACCAAACAGAAGAAGAATTAACAGATGAATAAAATAAAATAGTAATATTCATAAATAGTTAATAGGATAGTAAAATTATGTGGCTACTCTGGAAAATAGGTTACAGTTCCTCAATATATTAAGCAGAATAAAATGAGTAATTTCACTCCCAGGTATACATGTAAGGTAAATGAAGACGTGTGCCCAACTGAAAGCTTGTACACAAGTGTTAATAGAAACATTATTCATAATAACCAAATGCCCATCAACTAATGAATAAGCAAAATATTGTATATCAATACAATAGAGTATTACTCAGCCATAGAAACATATTAAATTCTAATAGTGTGCTACAACATGGACGACCTTGAAAACATTAAATGAAAGAAGTCAAAAAAAAAAAAAAACCCCACATATTGTATGAACCCATTTATGAGCAATGCCCACAGGAAGAAAATCCATAGAGAAAGAAAGTAGGTCAGTGGTTTCAGTGGTTTCCAGAGACTGGATAGAAAAGGCAGTAGGGAATGATTGCTAAAGGGTATAGGGTTTCTTTTAGGAATAATGAGAATATTCTGGAATCAAGATAGTGACTATTGCTATGTAATTCTGTGAATACAGTAAAAAATCATTGAATTGTACTTCAAAGGGGTGAATTTTAGAGTACATGAATTACAGTATAGTATATGAATTCAATAAAGCTATTGAAAAATATATAAACATACACACATATCTCGGAATATTTCATCCATAAAACAAGATCAGGAAACTATGAGGAGAAGGAAATTAGAAAAACATATCACTGAAATCAAAAACTCTGTAGTACAAATAGACACAGCTGAAAATTAAAACGGTCAACTGGAGACAGCCAAAGGATTCTCCCAGAACATTTCAGGAAAGCTAAAAAAAAGAAGAAAGAAAAGTTGAGATTTGCAGGATGTATACAGAAATCCCAACATCTACCTCGTAAAAGTGAAAGAAAAGAGCAGAGTGGGATGGGAGAGAATAATCAGCATGTACACAGGCACATGTACACACACATTAAAATATTTGTAGCAAGCTTTCAGAATGGCAAAAACAAGAAAAAAAAATGTTTCAACTATCTCATGGAGAGTTCTGCTTGCATTACACCCCTTGGGGCAGCCCAGGTTGGAATGTTCCATCTTCTCCTTAAAAGCAGAAGAATGAATAACAACCCAGTGACAATGTGGCTCAGTGGGATGGCTCAGGGGATGGTGAGGCTTTGTGCTGATGCTGCTGTTGATGGCCTGCAGAAGCTCCACAAGATGTCATAGGCCCTCAGTGTTGAGTTTCTTAGCGTTGTTTCCTAGCCCCCAGGGATTCCATTCATATATTCTTTGTTATTTATAGAAAGTAGGTTAATCTATAAATAGGCAGTGTAATGTATACTTCAGAGGAGGGACTCTCTTTTTGATGTATTCTCAGCCTGCCAGCCCCCAGTGTATGGATTCAGCTTGACATAATCACCGCCATCTTGGGTCATAGCCACTCAATAACCCTGGCCAGTTTCCCAGCATACTATAAATAAACAAAATGATGAGAGTGCTATATGGAGCTTTATGCCTGGGCCCCCTTGACACTAGCACCAAGAGTGTGCCCGAAATCTGTGAAATTAGCTTCAGATAAACCGGGTATCTTCTAGCTTGGAAGAAATCACCTTTGTCTTGACCATTCTGTACACTCCTACTTCTGACACAGTTGCAGAGATCTGCCTGGCCTTGCCGAGAGCCAACGTAACACTTCTGTTAGAAAGAAACTGCACTCAGTGCAATCCTGGATATGTTCACCACTTTCCTGAGTCTCACAGCTGCTTGGCGCTTTTCTCATGTGCCGAGCCAGTGTTGTTCCAGAACACCCAGCTATAGATCTTCACATAATAACCTTGAGATCATGGGACATAACTTTGAGAACAAAAGGGAGAATTCTCAGTAATTATGCATAGATTGAAGGTGAAGACCTTTTGTAAAAAAAACGCAGGGTATATAGTCACCTTACCCACTGGGAATGAGTGCATGTTTAAAGAAATCATGACTGATCAAGAGAACCACAGTAAAGCCTTGAAGAATGCACTCTGGAGCCAAGACAGACTATGTTTGTGTCCTGGTTCATCAGTTACTACAGCTACCAGTCATACAATCTGTGCCTCAATTTCCTCCTCTGGCAAATCAGAATAATTTACCTAAAATTATTTTGAGAAACGTGAAAAAAATATACTATTATATTACACACAATATATTATATATTGTATATAATATATATAAATTATAATCATATATAATATAATATATTGTGTGTAGTATAATAATATATATTATATATATCTCAAGGCAGGAGATCAGTGCTACAATAAGATAGTGCTACATATTTTTAAATAAACATATGAATGTTAAGAATAAAGAAGTACAACATATCTGAGACCAGATTATCAGTAATACCTGTAAATCTCATTAACAGAAAAAGATTTCAAACAGGCTCATAAAGCAAAACCAAAGTATGCCACATACAAGGCTGACTTACATCAATATACTCCAAAGACTGAAAATAAAATAATGGACAAAGGCAAAATGGCCAAATGCATGAAGCAAGAACAGAGGTTGGGGCAGCAATTCTATGTGAAACTTTTATGATTTTTAATTTTGAATTATGTTATTATG
Organism: Hystrix cristata; assembly: GCA_004026905.1. Classification (NCBI taxonomy): domain Eukaryota; kingdom Metazoa; phylum Chordata; class Mammalia; order Rodentia; family Hystricidae; genus Hystrix; species Hystrix cristata. The sequence goes on along the minus strand of PVJO010021229.1, from coordinate 13,583 downwards.
CCTATAATAAAAGTATAAATGTACTTGAAAATAATATAATATAAAAGTAGCAAGAATCACGCTGATGTCAGATTTATGACAGAGGAATATAACATTATGTCCTAAGACAAAAAGAGTCAAATCTAAAATTCTACAGAAAGTCTATTTTTCAAAATAAAGAACTTTCAGATACTCAAAGATTTAGTTTGCTATATGCAAATGACAATGATTTCCCAAACTCACAGTAGCTGTATATATACCAAAATTAGAGTGAAGGACAATGTACAAATTCATGAAGTGTTCCATATTTTTAAAATATAACTTTAAAAATAAAAATAATTTCTTAAGAATGAACTGCAAGGAAAACAAACAAACAAACAGGGCCAGAGGATATAAAAAGCAAAGTGAACAAAGAATCCAAAAAAAAAAAAAATTGAATTTAAGTAAAAGTCAATTCCAAAGGGGAAAAAAAAGTCTTCCAACCATATGGAACTAAAGTCAGAGAGGGCAGAAAGTGACAGTAGAAAAACTAAACCAAAGTTTCCACCTCCCTCAACAGAAGAGTCAAGGCAATCTACATGACGGTGCAAAGATGCGCAATCCGTGTGCACGTTAAAACAGAAAGTAGAACTACTAGAAGTAAAGAAATGGAAGGAATCATATAAGCTACCTGTGGAGGGAAAATGGAATAAAATAATCCAATCAACCGAAAATAGAAAGAGCAAGTATATAAAGGAATAGTGGGACAGAAAAATATGAGAATAGGTCAAAATATACTAGTAATGATAATCTGAATGAAGGATCAATGATTAAAAATAGAAATACTCATACTGCAATAAAAAGCTATTTTTAGGAGGCATGTCTCAAATAAGATGACAGAAAGAACGAAGATAACTGAACAAGAGAAGATATACCAAGCAATTCTTAGTATTAGGAAAAAGACAAAACTTTAGGCAAATGCAGTAAAAGGACAAAAAGGGATATTTGCCAGGAAGATGTAATACATGAACTTTGGAGCATGTCTAACAACACGTATTTCAGGAAATGTGCAGATAAAATAGATGAACATAAAGAATACAGAATATTTGAATAGCCTAATTAACAAGTTCGACCTAACAGATGTAAAACGGAACTCTGAACTCAATAAAGAACATTCGTCTCAAACACTCAGGAACAGTCACAAAAGAAAATGGATCGTGTATTAGGTAATAAAGAAAATCTCATCAACTCCCATAAAGCAAAAATCGTGTAAGCCATATCGACTGATCACACTGAAATAAAATTAAATTCATCATCAAAATGATAGACAAAAACAGTCCACAGACTTAGAAACTTTAAAAACCCCTTGATAATAATTCATGTTTAGGGGGAAAAAAATCAATAAAGAACTTCCAAACTATTTAGAAAAAAATGACAAAGAGACCATTTAAAAACATTCTAACAGAACCCAGGGGAAAACTTAAACGCGTACTATGATCCTCCTCTTCCACCACGTGGTGTGTTCCTCAAAGAACATTTCCACTGTGCACAACAAAAAACACAGAGGTAATGACTGTTTGCCGTGGTTAGCCATTCTCCTATTGCTGGACACAGATTCTTCCAGATCTGTAGGCCACCAAATGATGCCATGAAACAAACAGAATTAAATAGTTGCACATATTGAAATGGAAAGTCTTTTAAAACATAATGTTAAGTAAAACAACCAAAGTGCAGAAAAATTAAAATGGTGAGACATGTTTTATGTTAAAATAATTTAACAAAAATTATAACCAATGCATTTCTACAGGCACATAGCTATTTAACAGAGAAAAAAAATATGTCAGGGAGGAGAGACGCTGAATAGTGTGTTACTTTTAAGGAAAGGAATAGAAGAGAGGGGGATGATCAAGGAGACATTCAATTCATTGCCCTGTTTTAGTTTTTTCTTTTCCATATCAGGGAGCTATTTAATATTTGTGTAATAGAAAAAGAAAACTTGTCTATGTGAATGACTGCACGTGAGTCTTCTCTTACAGATGAATTTTATAGGAACTATTCACTCAGTTTAAATAATCTCTCCCCACATATAATTTTATTGATAAAGTATCTTCTTTTAATTTAGAACCTGGGGGAGGGGTAATAACATCAGATGACTTTCATTCATGTTTTTCATTAGTTACATCGTACCACATTGCTAAATTATCAGACTAGAAAACAATGAAATGGGCTAAAAGATTTAAATGAAGCTTGATTTTTTAAATCCCGTTTATTGTTCAAGAATTGTGTTCTCTCATCTCCAAAATAAATCTCCAAAGCCCTTAGGTACATCAGTGTTAACATTTTTTAAACCTCTGTACCTTCAGTTCAGCCTTAAACACAAGAGTCTCCTTCAAAAGAAAAATTCATCAGTATCATTAGCAGGGCAAGACAGGAACCAAACTGTAAAGCACAAATATGAGAAAGGAAATAAAATGTTACACGATGAAAGTGCAAGGCAAAAAATATGTAATCTATTTCTCTAGCTATACAACAAAATATTAAAATAACTCTCAGATACATTGGTGGTTAAATATGGAGGGGGATGATGAATAAAAAAGTTACTCTAATTTAAACAAAATTAATAAAGAAATGTTCTGCATGGTTTTTTCCCTGTTTCTACTTCTAATCATTTATCATGCAAATGAAAGCAGTAATGGAAAATGTAAAGAAAACAAATCCTGCAATATACTGAAACCCATATCCAGCAAGAGATAAGATTGAGTATCAGAAGGAAGGGGTCTGAAAATTAGCTGTCTGTACAATAACTGGGAGGGAAAACGGTTTTATTTAGCCTAGAGGGATTTTTTTGTAGCAAACTGACTAAATTAAAATCCAGTCTATTAAATCCAGTATCATACTAGAAAATGCCTTTTCCTTGCACTTTTAGATAAATTTTCATTGATCTCATTTTACGCATGATTACATTTTTAATGAGTTGTGCAATATTTCCAGGCTAATTTTAAATCCCCTCTCTCCTCTCACCCCCTCCACTTACTGCTTGCTGGATTAACATTTCTGATAAATTGTTGGACCAGAAAGAAGGAGCATTACCAAGATGAAATAAATTACTTCCATTTTTGCAGCTCTAAAATGATAATAGGAGAATACAAATGCCCACTGTCTAATTATGCTACATCTTCCAATTCATTTCACAAAAACAATTATTTTATTTTTATGTAATAGGCATGTTACCTTGTATTTATTATAAATGACCTTGCCCAGTGCATAGTCCATTAGAATAAAGAATTTCACCCCAACATTGACCAAGTAAACTTGGTATATGACTATCTTAAAAAGAAATGCCCAAAGTCAGCACTCATAAACTAAAAAATGTGGAGACAACTGGAAAAACTACATTTTTGGAATAGTTATTTAAGAGAGAGATAGAGCAACAGACTGACTCTGCTTAAAAGTAGCTTTTGAACCAAATCAAAAATAATACTATGCATAAATTCTTTAGGAGACACATTCCTATGTGGGGTAGAGCTGGGAGAGTTCCTTTAATATAATCTCCCATTTGGGGAAAATAAGGGCATAACTTTGCTGTATTTTCAGACCTGCATGGCAAGAAGAGAGATGACTTGATGAAAGCCACTGGAACTCCATCTGCTAATCAATAAAGGAAGTCAGAAACCAGAAAGTTGGGACCCGTGGGAAGATTATTTTAAGAGGTTCTTAGTT
>PVJO010021228.1:0-30437 GCA_004026905.1 Hystrix cristata | reverse complement strand
TCTCTATCTGTCTCATACTTTGAATACATATAATCTTTTTACTTTGCAGGCATAAAATCTGAAGTCTGGGGAGTGAAGTAATTGTAGTTCAATGTAGTTGTCATTTGGGCATGTGAAAGAAGAACTCTTACTAATGAGGCGGGCTTTTCCAATCCTGGATGTATCCCTGTGGGCTTAAGGTGTGACAGTTCTGATTCCTGTGTTTCACTCAGTTTGTAATTTCTCTTTCATCTTTTCCACTTACATAATGTAAGACCTGAAGTCAGATCGGAGTTTTTTTTTTTTTTTTTTTTTTGGTACCCGGGATCGAACTCAGGGCCTTGTGCTTACTAGGCAAGCACTCTAAACCACTGGGCTAAATCCCCAGCCCAGGTCTGAGTTTGAATGAGCACTGAATGAGTGATTACTCTCAACCTATAATCCAGCACTCTGGGAGGCTGAGGCAGGAGGTTTGCAAGTTTGAGCCCAGTCTGGACAGCTTGGCAGTACAGTGAGAGCCTGTCTCAAAAAACTAAAAAGAGGACTGGGGATGTAGTTGAGTGCAAAGCCCCTGGGTTCACTGCCCAGTAACACACACACACCCACCCACCTTATTCATATGTTGCCTATGGAAGTTGAGATAATTCAAACAAGCCTCCTGCCCCCAAGTCGGGCATGTGCTACACAGTCCATTTGTCCCTGAGCCTCCTTGTACAGTATCAGGCCCAACTTCAGCGCGCTCCCTGGCCCTCTGCTCTCCTGCTTTCCTGCAGAAGCTGAGGTGGTGGGGCCCTGCAGGCTGTGCAGGAGTCCACCTGCCTCTTGGAAGCTGTCAAAAAAAAAAAAAAAAAAAAAAAGGATTGTAAGCAGAAGCTGACTTTAAAAATACATTTTGGGCCAGGTGTGGTGGCGCATGCCTGAAGTTCCAGTTACTCAGAGGCTGAGGCAGGAGGACTGAAAGGTTTTTGTTTTGTTTTGGTACCAAATTTCTTTGCAGGAATTAAAGAACTGAAGTAGATGTTCTGGTGCAATTTATAGAAAAGGTAAAGGGCTGCCTTGGTGATGTCAGCCTAAGGCTTAGCTCTGTTCTTACTGTCCCCCAAGGTGTGCTTGTCAAAGAGATGCTGTGGGGCTCCCATCTTGCGCGGTTGGTCACATGGTCACCCAGCTGTTTGATGGCCTTCATCTGCTCATTCAGGTAGTGCATCTCGGTGAGGTCACACAGGTGGGGTCATTCTCGTCAGTGGCCAGCTTGTGCAGCTCTGGAGGTGACTGATTTGTACTTCTCCAAGTGTAATGCACACTCTGTCACATTCAGCGTACTCTCCCAGTCATCATGATCTGGTTTCTTGATATCCCGAAGGAAGATCTGGCCACCATGCTGGTTCTGCAGCTTCGTCAGTTTCTCAGCATGTCCCGTCTCCTCATGAGATTGGTGAAGAAAGTGTTCAACAAAGTTCTTCAGAGCCACATCATCGCGGTCAAAGTAGTAAAACGAGGACAGGAATTTGTAGGAGACATAGAGCTCCAGGTTGATCTGGCACATGATGGCGGCCTCGGCCGTCAAGTGGTGGTAGTTGTGGTGTACCTGTGAGGGCTGTTGATGCTCGGTGGAGGGCCGAGGCCCTTGAGGCCAGCCTGAGGAACTTAGTGAGACCTTGTCTAATAAAAGGGCTGGGGATGTAGCTCAGCACTCTCGGGGCCCAATCCCCTGTGTATTAGTGAGTTATGGGTGGTATAGCAACACTTGGAAAACCCTGCCAGAGGGGGTTGCTGTAGATGGGGGAGGTGTTAGTGGTTTATCTTGGAGTGGTGGCAGTGGCGGGGGTGAGTTTGAGCCTTGGAGGTGAAAAGGACTGGATTTAGTAAAGCTTGGATGTTGAAATTGAGAGAAAAGAAGAAATAAAGACTCCTTGTTATCTTGGTGGCCCAGGAGGAATGGTGGGGGAAGTTTCAGGGGAGGGATGGAGGCTGCAGGAGAGGTCCGTGGAAGGACAGCTGAAGCCCTGCAGGCCTGGTTTAGGACCTTAAAGCTGGGTTTGGGGAAAGGATGAGGGACAGATGTTGAAGTTGAAAAGAGAAGTGTGGAATCGCTGCCTCGGAGGTTGAGAAAGTGGAGTGCTGGGGAAATGGAGTAGCCTCCCACAGCAGAGTTGCATATCCTTTGAGGCTTGTGGGTTTGAATCTGCAGAGCCAGCCTGCTTGTGATTTTTCTCTGGCAGAACTCAATGTCGAGGGTGCAAGGCAGGAGGGGGCCAAAGCTGGGGAGAAAGAAAGGCCTGCCAGGGAGGTGGCACACGTCCTGCGTCACAAGAGCGAATCAAGGTCAAGGGATGGTGGGGAAATGCCCGGCTCCCAGGTGGGGCTGCTGGAGCATTGAAGTGAGCCATCCCCAGGGCCCACAGGTAGGGTGTGTGAATATAGCTCCAGAATTGATGAGTGGGCCTGGCTTTTGCCTGAAGAGAGGTTTTTGGAGGCCAGAGGGAAAAGTTGAAGAAGAGGACTTGGAACTGATAACCTGGGAGGGAGTATATCCAACCTGGCTGTTGGGATGCTCTGGAAGCGGTCAGGTAGGGGACCCGGAACCACAGTGCAGGGCAGTGCTGGCAGCAGATGGTGGCTGGGGGGGTGGGCAGCACGCAGTAGATGCTGGGGCCTGGGCTTCCCAGGAGTGAGGGCTTCATGAGGAGGAGAATGGTTTGGAAATGGTGTGGGTGGGGGGCCAAGGGTGTGGACCCTTTGTGTCCCTGAGGCAGGCAGGCTGTGAGAGGAAGGATTGTTCTTCAGAGGCCTCGGGACAGCCAGCGATCTGAAGGGGCCTTGCAGGGTTCCTTACCCATCTGGCCTGTCTCGGGGTGTGGTAGAGGCTGGACTGGGCTGAGTGGCCCCTGTGTGTGTTACATTATTGCCCTGCCATCCCTCCCCTTTCCAGGCGGGAAACACTCTTCAATGTCCCTGATACAGGCACCTTGAAGACCTTTCTAGATTTGGGATGAAATAAACTCTAAGCACCTCTATAGAAATTTTAGGAATAAAATTTAGGAAAAGTTCTATCCTAAAGCAGCATTGGCCAGGGCATGGTGTCTGTCTTTCTACCTGGCCACGTTGCAGTGTGAATTTATCTTTTAAAATTTAACTTATTTTTAGGAAACACCTTTCTTTCTTTTTTTTTTTTTTTTTTTTTTTAGTGGTCCCGGGGATCAAACTCAGGGCCTTGTGCTTACAAAGCAAGCACTCTAATCACTGAGCTAAATCCCCAGCCCCTAAAATTTAACTTATTTTTGAAGTCATCTTTTATCCAGCATTGGTCGCAACTATTGTGTTTGACTCTGGACAGGATCATTTTTAATGTTTGGTCTTCCAGGCTTGGAAAAAAGCTTCATTACAAAATCACATGGGAAATATATAAAAATATATAAAAAGATATATACAAAATCACATGGATTAGCGACTGTGACTTGCTTGAAAATGTAGAACAGGACTCAGTGGCTTTGGGGCTTATTGATGACAAGGATCTCATTTTTTTTTTTTTTTTTAAATTCGTGGGCCTGCCCTGTGGACAAGTGGACATAATAATCATTCTCATTATTATGAGACTGGCCCTTCCTCCGTGCATAGGAGCTGGGATCTTGACAGTACCATTCCTGGGGGTGTGAAGGGCACATGTGCAATAGCTTTGTCCTTCCTTGGGATCCAGTGATGACTCAGAGGGTCATTCCTTTATTCATTCAAAAGGAGTCTCTTTTTTTGGGGGTGCTGGGGATCGAGCTCAGGGCTTTGAGCTTGCTAGGCAGGCGCTCTACCACTTGAGCTAAATCCCCAGCAGGGATCTCATTTTTAGCAAGATTTTTTTCTCTTCTTTTAAGATCATTCATGTGCAAGTTTGGGAATTTGTTGGTCAAAAGCGGCAACATTTCATTTAGATAGGAGCAGTAAGTTTAAGAGATTTGTTCTACCACATGATGACTGTAGTTGATAACAACGTGTTGTACTTTAAAAATTGCTGAATAGATTTTAAGTGCTTGCACCACAATGGTAAGTACGTGAGGTAATGTCTGTGTTAGTTTGAGCCATTCCACAATGTGTACATACTTCAAAACGTGACAGTTATACATTCAGTATTGACTGGCAAAATATTAAATGACAGGCTACTACTGTGATTCAGAAACACTGAAAAGTATTTGGTTTTATTAATTGTAACAGCACTGACTATAGTTGAAAAATGTTAGATATTTGTTCAGTTTGTATTTAGAGCATTAAAGAAAATCATTTTTAGAAAGCAGAATGTGCTAGCTGACTCCGATTTGGCAAAAACACCTGTGTGCCAGGGTCCCTGGCTCTCTGATGGTTAGACGTTTTCTCTGATGTGCAGGGTATATGCGCAAGGTAATTGTTTTTAATTATTATAATTACAGAGGCCCAGATGTTATAATAACAGTATTCATTTTAAATGGCATTTTGTCAAGAGCAAGTTACTGTTTAAACTGGTTCCCAGTGTACTTATGAGACCTTTTTTTCTTCTCTATCCTTGTAGTCTAGGAAAAGAAGGTAGTTTATTTAATTTTTCTATTTTTATTTTTTTGCAGTAAGAGGAATCAAACCTAGGGCCTCAGTCATCCTAAGCCAGTGCCGTACCACTGAGCCACATCCCAGCTCTTTTTCAAAATTTGATTTTGAGATGAGATCTTGCTAAGTTGCCAGGTTACCCAGGTTGGCCTTAAACTTTCAGTCCTCCTGCCTCAGCTTCCAGAGTAGCTGGGATTAAAGGCAAAGGCCACCATACCCAGTTACAAGGTGTTTTATTTAAAAAGAAAAAAACAAAAACAAAAAACCCCCAAAAGTGTTTTATTTAGAAACTAAATCCACAGGGGCGGAAATACCTCAGTAGTCATTTAAAATTATTAATGTAACTGTACAGTCCTGAATGACTCAACTATTATTGCCAAAGCAATGTAATCCCAGTCTGTTGGAACATACTTCTTGAATTCTTATTTTACATGATAAGTTATTGAATTTTATATCCTGTACCCTTTCCTGAAGTAATCAGTACACTGTTTTGAGGTAGAATGTGTTCAGGGCTATAATTTCTAGACAGTGGTTAAAGTTTTGGGCTGTTCTGCTTGGGTTTCATGTTTAATTTGGGGTTGGAGACAAATTCAGTAGCAACACTAATAGCTCTTGTTTTTGCAACTTCCAGGGAAGGCAGACAGAAAGTTTATTCATATTTTGTGAGTGGAATTTTATAGTTGTACTCTGCTTATAAATTTAATAACCTTTTTTTTCAGGAGGAATGATTTTTTTTTGAGACAGGGTCTTGCTGTGAAGTCAAGCTGGCCTTGAACTTGCAGTGATTCTGCCGCAGCTACCTAAATGCTGGGATTACAGGTGTGCACCCTGTACCTCAGCTGAAAGGAATTATTTTATTTATTTATTTATTTTTATTTTTTTTTTTACAACTTGGAAGCTTTATTCATCTGTTGGGCCTGGGGCAGTGCAGGCTGCTGGTGCCTCTCACTTCAGTATGCTGTCCTCCTGGGCTTCTGCCAGCTCCCTCTTGATCCGTTTCAGCTCATCCTGCCTCTTCTCCTCCTCCGCAGCCACCCTCCTCTCCTCCTCTGCCCGAGGCTTCAGGTAACTGTAGCGCTTGGCTCTGTAGGCAATGCCAACAACCAGGGTGGAGTAGCGGCCGAGTTTGATGAGTGGAGAGACCTGCACGGGCGGCACCATCTTGTCATGAAAGGAATGATTTTAAAATGAAATTGCTATAGTCTACTGATTTGGGATTTGTCCTAGGCAGATGAGTGGCTAAAAGAGTAACTTTTTTGGGGGGTGGTGCTGGGGATTGAACCCTAGGCTTCTGCACTGAGCTATATCCTCAGGTCCTTCTCTTGTTTATTTTCCTAAATTCCGCAGGTTGGGCTCAAATTTATGATCATTTTGCTCCAGACCCTTAGAGTGCTGGGGTGGCAGGCACGGGCCATTGTGCCTAGTTTAAAATAATAACCTTAATACTACTTACTCCATGTACATTGTTTGTTCCCCTCACAACTGCCACAGGAGAGAGGCTGTTCCACAGATGGCCACCTGTGACACAAGTCGCCCTGTCCAGGTCTCACAGTTCGTGGGCGAAGCAGCTGTAACGGGTAGATACTTTTAACCACCTCAGCTTTAATTTTTACCATCTCTGAAAATGATGCCCCAAAGTAAAGGCTTCAGAAACAGCCTCAAAAACAAAAGCAAAAAACAAAACAAAACAAAACAAAACAAAAAACAAAAGCAAAGTCTCTCTCTGACCTCTTTTCTCCTACCTCATTCTTCCCCAGGGCAAGATATGGATACTACAATTTCTCTTCCCCAAGATGGGTCCTAGAAATTAGAACCCCTTTTCCCCAAGCAAGCTAGAAAACTTCTTATACATGTTTCCGTGTATGAGCTGATTGTACATAGCTCTCTGAGCTCCCTTGTTGGGTTCTGTGTTATAAGCCTCTCATTCCTCCAAAGATCTTGCTCCATGTGGAAGGAAGGACAGCCACAGCTGAAGGACCGAGAGGAAGCTGAGCAGAGAGGCCTGCTGTCTTATCAGCCCGGCTGTCTCTTACTAGCCTGAAGCCTCCCAGGCCTTTGTGGTGGGCTAGAAAGTTCCCATCTTCCCTACCTTCCCTGTGTTCCTCTCACCTGAGTTACAAGAATGGCCTTTCTGCTAGGTCTTAGCCTTTGAGCCTGCTAATGGATGAAAAGTCATTTGTCTTGGTGAACCTATGCATGAAAGCAAGCCGTAGATTCTCTCTTTTATTCTACTTTATATTCTTATTTGTGGTGCTGGGGATCAAACCTACAGCCTAGTGTGTACTAGGCAGGTGTTCTGCTGTTGAGCTGTACCCCTGGCTGGCTCACGCATGTGCTCACTCTCTCACTGATGTGGTACTCGGGATCCAACCTAGGTCCTTCACATTGAGCTACATCCCTAGCCCTTTAAATTTTTTTTTTTTTGTTTTGAGACATGTCTCACTAAGTCACTAAGTTGTCCACACTGGGTTGAACCTTGTGATCCTCCTGCCTCAACCTCCTGGAGTGCTGGGATAACAGGTGTGCACCACCATGCCTGGTTTCCTTCTCTGTTTTGGTTTTTTTAGGTGATGGGGATGGAACTCGGAGCCTTGCATTTGCTAGGGCAAGCGCTGTACCACATGAGCTAAATCCCTAACCCTGTCCCTGTTTTAGGTACTGGCAGCTCGGGTTTGTCTCCTACCTTGACTTCTCTGGTATGCTAAACAAGTCATTTTAATTTATTCTCTTAATAAGCAGATCAGTTATAGGACTTTTTTAATGGTATGGTTATAGTCTTACATTATAAAAAATAATATGTTTATTATGTAATTCTTAGGAAAATATAGGAGAGAAAATTAACATTAGTCATAATTTGAATACCTAGATAGAACTAGTATATTCCCTACTTATTTGTAAACCTTACATCAATACAGAGTTGAGTCCTAGACCACTTTCTTCCCTTGCCTTTTTGTTTGTTTTTGTTTTAGACAGAGTCTTGCCATGCAGTTTAGGCTGACCTTGAACTCATTATGTAGCCCAGGCTGGCCTCGAATTCACAGATCCTCCTGCCCCAGCCTCCGAGTGCTGGGATTACAGGTGTGCGCCCCCACACCTTGTACTCCCTTGCCATTTTCAGTGTCATTAAAGTATTTTCCTGTGGTGCTAGGGATGGAACCAGGGCCTCATGCATGCTAAGTGAGTGCTTACCACTGAGCAGTGCCCGGCCCATGAAAAGCCTTTTCGTTCATGGCAGATGGCTTTGTAATATTCAGCTGGTGGGGACGTAGTCCCATTTCATGGCATTGTTGCCTGTTGCTGCACACGCAGGCTGCTGTAGACTCGTCTCTGGAGAGGGGATGCCTAGGAGCTTGCTCTGTGCTCCGTTCTTCCTGGATGGCAGGTGATGCAGCTTTGGAGGGGACAGAAAGCACAGGACTGGGGACATGTGGAAAGAGGCCATGCAGAGCAGCCCTCACTCTGCTTCTGTTTCTTTATGGCAGACACACATTCCTTTAATACAGAGAGCTCCTCCGATAGTTTATGAAGACGGCCTTTGCTCACGGATTTAAATCACCTTGTATTTCTTTAGGAGTCGATTCCTGGGGTTGAGTTTTTTGGGGGGTGGTGCTGGGCATAGAACTCAGCGCCTTCTACTTGCCAGGCAAGTACTCCACCCCTGAGCTAAACCCCTAACCCCTGGTTGGATTTTTGTCAGAGGCTTTGAAAAGCACGGCTAGATGGTTTTCCTGTAATGTACTGATGGTCACTTCGAGCAGCAGTGCATGAGTGGTCAGGGTAAATCATACCTTGAGCTGCTTTTGCACCACCCAGGTCCCTCATGAACCCAGGGCTTGCACGGGCGCTCTCCCTTGAGTGGCACCCCATTCCCAGCACAGTCTTCTAAGTATCCAGGCAATTTCTAGGCTTAATTTGCATTTCTGATATTACTAGTGGGTTTGGAGCTTTCGTTTTATTTTTTTACTTTCTATTTTTTTGTTTTGTTTTGAGGCAGAAGTCTCACTGTGCAGTTCAGGCTGGCCTTGAACTTACTATATGGCCCAGGCTGGCCTTGAACTCTTTGTGATCTTCCTGCCTCAGCCTCCCAAGTGCTCAGATTACAGGTGTGAGCGACCATGTTCAGCTGGAACTTCTGTTAAATTCCATAGTTCATTTCTTCTAAGTTGTCTTTTTATTTTCTTTGCTCATTTTTCTATAAGAATTAGTAATTTTCTTATCAGTTTGTATGAAAATTCTGTTAGTATATAAATAATATTTGTCAAGGTCCCCGCTTCCCTTGGAATAGCAAATAGCTGTGAAACATAAGTTATCGGTCTAGTTTTCTGGTGTCAACTAGCCCATGAGATTTTTTGCCCGGGATTCTTTTTCTCTTGTTTCAAATAACGTTAGTCATCTGCTTTCTTTTTGCAGAAAGGGGAAATGATGTGAAGCACCCCTGTGCAGACGCGAGGGACGGTCCGGAGGGCCATGGCCTGGCCCCGTGTGTTTCAGAGAGGAACTCTGCTCTCCCGCTTTAGCCACCACCATGTCGTCGTGTTCCTGCTCACCTTCTTCAGGTAGCACTGCGCTGGGCTGCTTGCCCTTCTTTCTGTTTAGTCTTCTGGAGGAGAAACTACCTGGTGAGTGTCTGATGCGCTCACTGGTATAGGCGGCTAATGAAATGCCGTTGTTCCCTCCCGTTGGTCTGTCGGGTTTGGGTTTTGGTGTTGGGGTTAAACCCAAGGCCTCTTCCACGCCGAGCACATGCTCTGCCACTGAGTCACACTCCAGCCGCCGTCCGTGGACTTTCCCTAAACATGTTCTATAGCTTTCTTTTTTGTTGTGTTTTTTGAGGCAGGGTCTCACTATGTAGCCCATCACGTGTGCCACCATGCCTGTCTTATTTAATTTTTTGCGGTATATTTTTTGAATGTTCCTGGCCCCTTTTAAAACTCTTGTATTTTAAAGCTGGGCATGGTGGTATATGCCTGTAATCCCAGCACTCAGGAGGCTGAGGCAAGAGGATCATTGCGAGTTCGAGGGTAGCCTGGGCTACAGCAGACTGTCTCAAAAAGAAAAAAAAAAAAAGTGCTTCAAGGCAGGGTTTGATAAATCACTGCAATGCTCAGGTTGGGCTTGAACTCGAGATCCCCCTGCCTCAGCTTCCTAGAGTGTGGGGACTACAGGTTTGTGTCACCACACGTAGCTTCATTTTGATTTAGTGATTATCTTTTAGCAGCACTGGGGATTGAATCCAGTGCTCTGTACATGCTAATCCTGTACTCAACCGCTGACCTGTATCCCCCAACCCTATTGAACTAGTTTTTATTTTTGCAGTACTGGGGATGGAACCTTCACACTAAGCTGCCTTCTCAGCCCTTATTTATTTTGAGACAGGAGCTCTAGATTGTCCAGACTAGGCTTGAATTTGGGGTCATCTTGCCTCATTCTCCCAGAGTGCTGGGATTACTGGAGTGTGCTACCATATCTGGTTTGCTTTATTTATTGTTCGTGGTACTGGGCGTTTAACCCAGGGTCTTAGCCCTGAGTTGCGTCCCCAGCCCATTTTGTTTCTGAGATCTTACTGGCTGCTAAGTTGTTCAGGCTGGGCTCGAATTGGCAACCTTCTCGTCTTAGCCTTTCAGAGTACTGGGGTTCCAGTTGTGCACCGCCACCCCTGGCTCCTGTTGCACTTTTTCACAGCAGTAATAAGGTAGTTTTCAAGGGCAGTTTTGCCCTCCAGGGGACTTGTGACAGTATTTGGAGACAGTGTGATTGTTGTGAGTGGGGAGGGGCACCATGTGGGGCTCTGTCGGAGCCCAGGGTGCTGCTGAGCACCCTCCATGACTGGAACCCCAGAGCGGGAGCATTTGGGTACAGACTGTCAGTAGGGTGGAGGTGAGAGCCCCTGCTAGGATGGGGTGCTGTCTCTGGGGCTCCAGTGCCCTGTGCCTGCTGAGTTGGCAGGAGCCCTGGTAACCCTGAGGCCCAGCAGGTGTGGGGCGGAGGCGTCACCAGGACCCCGAGCCTCAGTGGTTCTCTCTGGTAATGTCATGTGCAGCCGGCTATGGGGCATTGGGGCAGGTCGTGTGTAGCCCTGTTACTGAGCTGCTTTGCTCTTCTCTGGGTAGATTTTATTATTCTCTGTCGAGGGTACCACAGAGGGTGGTTTTGTTTTTTGTTTTAAGGAAGAAACTAGGAAAATGGTTCTCTAATTACGTGAATGGTTAGGTAATTTTGGATGCTTGGTTTGGGGGGTATACATGTTTGAGGGGCAGGCTTCACTGTGAGGGAAAGACGAGGATGCAAGGAAGAGGTCACTGGGTGGCTAATGCAGCCAGGTGGACGTGGTTGCTGAAGGCTCCCAGTTCTTTATGAGACACGGTGGCTTGAGATCAGTCAGATCTATGGTTTCACTGTGTGCTGTTTGCTTTGCTCCTCACCCAGCAGTATTTCTTCTGTTCTGTAGCTATTCATTGCTCCATGCTTCAAGAAAAACATTCAGCAATGTCAAGGTCAGCATCTCCAGCCAGTGGACCCCGAGTCCTTGGAACACGTCTGCAGAACTGCCGGTGGAGGTAAGTGGGGTGGAGCGCCCATGGGGCTGTGCCCGCCTGCATGGGACTCTAGGGGATTCTGCTGGTTTCAAAGCCTATGCGTTTCAGCTTTAGCCAGACAGCTCATTTCTCACTGTTTTGAAGTCACAAAGTTCTAGCTAGGGCTGTTTACGAGTCGTCTATGTTTCTGCTTCATTATTATTATTTTTAATCGTACTAGAGATTGAACCTAGGACCTTTTTTGCACTGAGCTACATCCTCAGCCTGTTTGTAATTTTTTATTTTGAGACAGGGTGTTGATAAGTCACTAAGTTGTCCAGGCTGGGCTCAAATTTGCAGTCCTCCTGCCTCAGCCTCCCAGACTAGGACTGTAGGCATGCATCGTCAGGCTCACCTGTTTACCTTTTAAGAGCTCTTTCAATCTTTTACCACCTGTCTAAATTTTGCCTTTGTAGATGGGATAAAGTGCCATTTTTTCTTTTTTGGTGGGGGGGGTGCCTGGCATCAAACTCAGGGCCTTGTGGTTACTCGGCAAGCACTCTACCACTGAGCTAAATCCCCAGCCCTAAAATACCATTTTTTCTATGAGGCTTTTTTTCCCAGTTTCTGATTTTTCCCATCTCTGAACTTTTGTATACTGTGTATTCTATAGTTTAATATTTTGGTATTTAAATATTTATCTAATCATTGCATTTGTTTGTGTCTTGAAGCCAGGGAGTTAGGTTTCCTGGTTCCTTATATTCATTATTGACCAGGTAAATTCTTTGATGCAGTTTGGGGCAAGGATGCTGTCCTTACAGTGCCTTTCCTTAATACACAAATTTGTCCCATTCGATCTTTACCACATTTCTTAAGTTATACTTATATGGAAGTATAGATATCCTATTATATTATTGGGATGTTTTATTTCTCCAAAATTATTTCTCCTACCTGGTTCCATTCAAAGTTGACAGAGGTTTGAAGGTTGTGTGAATATCCCCCAAGAGTAAATAAGTTATTCAGTCAGTAATTATTGGGCAACTGTCTTGATGGACACTCTCCTGGGCACTGAAGATGTGAAATAAAACAAAAGCCTAGAAGATTAAAGACCAAAAGAGCCTGTCCTCATGGCGGTTCCTTCCTGGGAGAGTTTTTTCTAATACTCTTTTTCTGGAATTTCAGCTAAATGTGGAGAATAAGGGGCAGATTACAGCTGAAGCCTGAATTAATTCACTTGGCAGATGTGGGAGTGGCCCTGGAGAGATCACATGCCCTAAACTTCCCACCAGTATTTTGTCATTTGAAGAGATAACCACCAAGCTTCTGCTTCAGTGCTTCTAGGGAGAGGAAATGTGCTCAGCTGTATACTGAAAGCTCACCTGCCTCTGAGTTCCTCGTGAGCACCAAGTGTAGCGTTCAGATGCAGCCCTACCAGTTCACAGCAAAGTCCGCTTCACTTAGGCCCTGCATTGCTGGCCCTGCTGCCTGAGGCAGCCTTTGTTTCTTAGGTACCTGGCGTGGGGCCCCAAGAGCACCCCTAAGGTTGGTGGCTCAGGAGGAGGAGCCACAGGCTCAGTGTGTAGCACTCGCCACTGTGATTTATTACAGCAGAAGGACACAAAGACACGCAGCAAATGGTGTGAGCCTTCCACCAGGCCTCTCCCAGGATGTTCTTAGTTTTTCCAGCACAAGCTGTGACAACACCCGGGAAGTGTGGCTACCTGGGAAGCTTGTTAGGGACCTGTGCCCTGGGACTTCACTGGGGTTAGTGTTGTAGGTCCATCTGTCTGTACCAAGAGTTCAGGCTCCCAGAAGGAAACAGGGCCTCCCCATAAATCACACTGTTGGGTACAAGGATGGGCTGCTGTTCCGGGGAATGGTGGGAACCTTCCTTGGTCTGGGTTCCAGGATGCCAGCCAGGGGCCGCCCGGGAGCAGGGCTGTGCACGAAGAGCTGGCTCCAGCCACAGCGGGACTCTGCAGGAGCCGTTGACGTTGTTAGCCTTTGGGGACCATGCATGTACTTCGCTGCTGAAGGATTTGTTTCTTTATGTGCTCTCTCTGATTGCTATTAAAAGATTTCATCATTCTCCATTTTTAGGATTTAAGGTTCCATAGTTTGTGTTGGTGGGTTGTGTGAGGTCAAGTCCTGAGCTACCCTGAGGAGTTTAGTGTTTCTTCTTCTTTTTTGTTTTCCCCCAGTACTAGGAATTGAGCCCTGGGCCTTTGCACGTAGCTACCTTCCATTTTCTTTTGAGACAGAGTCTCACCGAGTCGCTCATTTGCCCAGGCTGGTCTGAAACCTTACGATCTTCCTGCCTCAGCCTCTCATGGTGCTGGGATTATAGATGTGCACCACACACCTGGCCAAGCTTTATGTTTCTTTGCATACCCACCCTCATGGAGCATTGGGCTCACTTCATTCCTTTCTTTAGGCTGCCCTTTACCTCTGGATTCTCCCTTCCCGAGGCCTACCACTGGGAGCTGACTGGATAGGGAGGTGTGTGCCTCCTGCCCAGCCTGGGCTTGGGGTCTGTAACTGTCTCTGGTGAGCTGGCTCTCAAGGCCTGCCTTGTCCAAAGTGGAAAAGGCTCTTAGAACCAGAGTACATGTAGAGCCAGTCTGAACTCTAACAAATGTTTTATTTATGTATGTGGTTCAGCATTTCTTAACTGCTCTAAAGAGCATTCTCAAAAAGTACTTGTTATAGCTTTCATGTCCATGCCTAATTCTATTAGTTGTTTTTTAGATTTTTTGAAACAGGCTGGCTCTGTAGCCCAGGCTGGTCTTGAACTCACAGCTATCCTCCTGCCTCAGCATCCTGAGTGCTGGCATTATAGGCGTGCACCACCGTGCCCAGCATGTATTAGGTGTTTTACAAAAAGAATTAAGTAAACACAGTCTCTGTACCTTGAGAATTAATACTGGATCCCACTGACATGGACAGACACTGAAAACAGTAAGTGAACATAACAAAATGTAGGTTCATAGGTAATAAGGAGACAGTGCTTAGATCTAATATTTGAGAAGTTGCCTTAAAATTATAATAAAAACTTATGTAGTTTTTCCATGAGAATAGTGCAAGAGAATGTGAATTTCCCTTCAGGAGAAGAAGTAGGATTCGAGGGGCCTAGCAGATGTCCTCTGAAACTTGTTGACAGCTGCCCTGACTGGATGGATGGCACATAAACTTGTAGCACTCACCGTGGCCCAGAAGATTCACAGGACCATAGGTCGTCTTCCTCCTCCTCCACACATCTCCCAGTAAGCTCTTTGGAGTTAGTAGCCCCCACCCCACCCAGAGCCCTCTTCTGCTATAAACGTTGCTCAGTAGGAAACCTGCCCAGGAACCTTCAGTACATGCACAGGAAGTGCCCCAGCATCCAGTGAGTGTTGCTCAGGTGAGTCCTGACCCACCCCAAGAAAACCCTCCAATATGTGCAGGCCAAAGATTCACCCCATAATGATTCATATCCAGACTGGGTAGACATGCATTTAGCAGATTAAGAGTTCAGTGTGTTCTGCTGTGTAATTGGTTTTCACTGGATGATTCACTGTGTATACTAGAACTTTTCTTTTTGTTTGTGCTTTGGTGTTTTTTTTTTGGTTTTTTTTTTTTTTTGAGACAGGGTCTCAGTATGTGGCTGAATTGCCTGGCCTGGGCTCAAATTCGTGATCCTCTTGTCTCAGCCTCCCAGAGTGTACTGCAGTCTTTAAAAACAGTTTCCTAAGCCTGGCATGGCGGCACATGCCTGCAGTGCCAGCATTCTGGGAGGCTGAAGCAGGAGGATTGCAAATTCAAGCCCAATCTGCAACTTAGCAACTTAGCAAGACCCTGCCTCGAAATATAAAATAGCTAGAGATGTAGCTCTGTGTGAAGGCCGTGGATTCAATCCTCAGCACCACAATAAATAGTTTTCCACAGGTCACAGGTTGCCTGTGCTGGGGGAGCAAGAAGGGCTAACTAGAAACAGGTACGGGAGACACAAATGTTCTATACTTGGATTCTGGTAGTAGATAGAAAAGGGACTCTTTCATCTACCTATCTAGCTAGCTGGACACCTATGCAGTGCTGGCAGTTGAACCCAGGGCCTCTGTGCTGAGCTACAACCCAGCCCCTTTTATTTTTTACTTTGAGACAGGGTCTTGCTAAGTTGACCAGGGTGGATTTGAACTTGTGGTACTCTTGCTTGAGCCTCCTGAGATGCTGGTATGACAGGCATATGCTACCACACACGGCTAGAAATTTTTTTTTTTTTTTTTTTTGGTGCTGGGGATCGAACTCAGGGCCTTGTGCTTTCAAAGTTTTGGTTTTAGAATATTAAAGAGAAAAACGTAGTCCAGGCTGGCCTCAAACTCCTA
The DNA here is from genome assembly GCA_004026905.1 of Hystrix cristata. Classification (NCBI taxonomy): domain Eukaryota; kingdom Metazoa; phylum Chordata; class Mammalia; order Rodentia; family Hystricidae; genus Hystrix; species Hystrix cristata. Next base: position 15,016 of record PVJO010021228.1, on the reverse strand, counting down.
TGTAGCCCAGGCTGGCATTGAACTTGCAGCAGTCCTCCTGCCTCAGCCTCCAAGTGCTAGGATTACAGGTGTGTGCCACCATACCCGGTGAAAAGAGCGTATCTTTGATAGAAGGTAAAATCCCTAGGATTGGGGTTATAGCTCAGTGGTGAGGCACCTGCCCAGCTCACATGAGGCTGTGGATTCAATCCCAAGTGTGCACACACACGAACACACACAAAGTAAAATCTCCGAAGTATAAGCAAATGTAGAAAACATGACTCTGAGGCACTGGGCGTGTATCAGATGGCACAAAGCCAGTTCTGTGCATTACAGTCAACCCGCGCTGCAGCCGTCACAGCTGTGACAGGGCTAGCATGGGGCCTGGACAGCTCTGCCTGGAGCTCAGTGGCCACCATTCTCCTCTGATCACCATCTTCAGTCCCTGCATCCTTTCTGGGCTGTCAGTGCTGGGGAGTTAGCTAAGTGGTTAGAGCGCTTGCCTTGCAAGCACAAGGCCCTGAGTTCGATCCCCAGCAACACAAAAACAAAAAACAAAAGAACAAAAAAACAACAACCACCTCTGGACTCTCAAGGACCCTGACCAAGCCCTGTTGGGGACTATACCACTGAGAGCTGGAAGACTGGGACCTGCAGTATCTGCTCAGTTTTAGGGTATTTTTTTCTCTATTCCTCCAAGAAGTCCCCAGAATTCCCTGAAGCTGTGGAATGGACAGAATTTTTTTTTTGAGACAAGTTCTCGCTATGTAGTTAAGGCTACCCATGATCTCACTATGTAGCCCAGGCTGGCCTCAGACTCTCAGCAGTCCTCCTGCCTCTGTCTCCTAAGTGCTGGGGTTACGGGTTGTGTGTACCACACCCAGCTAGGAATAGACAGATTTTGAACAGCTTTTTTCTGTTTCACTGCCAGGATTCTGCTGAAATACACTTTGTTTACTAAAGCAAAGCAAAACTAAACCCAAGTAGGACCAATAAAAAGATTCAGAAAATAGGATAATGGAAAAGAAGAAAGTGTACTTTAATAACATAGCCCCAATCAAGAAGACTGTACCAGCAGTTTAGAAAAATTCTAGTGTACCACCCCATGTGTTGGTGGTACACGCCTGTGATCCCAGCACTCTGAGAGGCTGAGGCAGAAGGATTGCAAATTTGAGCCCAATGTTAGCAATTTAGTGACTTAGTGAGACCCTGTCTCAAAAAAAGAGCTGGAGATGTAGCTCAGTTTGAAGGCCCTGGGTTCAGTCCCCCATACTGCCAAAAAAAAAAAAAAAAAAGAAATGGGCTGAGGGCAGTGATCTTTGTGAATCCCCTGGGCACAATCCCCTGTTCGTGGGGAAGAAAGGAGTACTGTGAAAAACATCTACTCTTGGATTGAGAGAGACATGATTTCTAATTTATTGAGTATTTAAATTTCCCAAATGAAAAGATTATAATCAGAATTTATTTCTTTGAAATGTCTGCTTTTACACTCATTGCCCAGTTTTCTCATTCGATTAACCTAGTCATTAGCATGTAAGTGTTTTGATTGATTGATCAGTTGATTGCTTTTTCTTGATGGTGCTGGGGCCAAGTATTTGCTTGAGAAGAGATGGCTGTGCTAAAGTAAAAGCTAGTCCTCACTGGTGCTGGGCTTTGGGCACACGCAGCCTTTCTGTGTGCGGTAGCTATGGGGACTGACCCCTTCGTGCCCGTGCTGTCTTCCCGCAGGTGGCCTGGTGCTCCTGTGGTTAATCCCTGTGGGGTGTGGGTCCCCCGGAGTGACATGCTCTTGTCCTCTTCCCGCAGATCTGGAGCAGCAACCGTTTGTTTCCCAGTACAGAGGAAGCCACGCTTTTTCTTGGAACGCTGGATACCATTTTCCTCTTTTCCTATGCTGTGGTAATTTTAAGGATTCTAGAAGTTTCTTTCTAAATTTATTTTTATGGCTATAACTTTGTAGAGCATAACGATTATATTTACCTTGGGGAGTTGGTTCCTATACATAACATGTCTCAATTCTTTTTACACTCCTTTCCCCTCTTCTGCCCACCCTCCTGCCCTCCAGAGAGCTTTGTTTTCTTCTGGATTGGTTTGGTTTGATTTTGGGTGGTACTAGGGATGGAAGGAAGCAAGGCCTCATGTATGGTAGGCAAGGGTTCTACCACTGAGCTACTCCCGCCCCCCCTTCCCATTAATTTCTTGTTTTGTTTTGCTTTTTTTTTAGTTTTTGAGACAGGGTCTCACTATGTAGCCCAGGCTGGCCTCAGACTGTTGTGGGGCTGGTGGCGACAGCAGACCTCACGAGCAACTTGCTTTACGTTTCTTCCTTACTTTTACCAAATAAATAAATGTCCTCACCTCAAAACAAAAGACAGACTGATAGATAAATAAATCAGTATCCTCACCTCAAACCTAAGTGCAGATAGGACAAAGCTGTCTGGTCACAGAATTTCCTTTTTTTTTAGGTTTTTTTGGTTTGTTTGTTTTTTGTTTCTTTTTTGAGACAGAGGCCCCTGCACAGCTCAGGCTGGCCTTGAATTCACTATGGGGCCCAGGCTGGCCTCAGACTTGTAGCGATACTCCTGCCTCAGCCTCCCAAGAACTAGGCTTTCAGGTGTGTGCCGCCATGCCTGGCCGCCTACGGTAGGATTTAGAGCTGTAAAATGGAATGGGTTCTTTTCAGGGCCTCTTCATCAGCGGCATCGTTGGGGACCGGCTGAATTTGCGATGGGTGCTGTCTTTCGGCATGTGCTCGTCTGCACTAGTGGTGAGTTGGCAAGGTTTTATGATTCTCGTAGTCTTAGGGTCCGGGTCCCCAGCTTCTGCGTGTGGAGCAGCACAGTGAGATTCACCCCTGTGTGCTGACCCCATGTGCCCTTCACCGCGGAGTCTCTACATCGACACTGCAAGGTGCTCCCTGCCGCCTGGGGCTGGGCCCAGCAGGCCTGAGCCACTGGCGGAGCCCCCAACCCACGCTGCCCCTTCCTTCCTCAGGGTTGTGTGCCTGCTGCTCTTTCTGCCTTGGGTGGCTGATTTTCACCTCTTGGTAGCCTGACTCTGCCTCTCCTTCCAGTCGTTGCCCCTAACACGGCATTCGGCTGCCTGAACTCGGGCCCATCCTGGGAGGCTCTGGCCTCCCTCTGTAGCTGCCTGCTGCCACGCCTGGCCGTTTGTGGTTCTGTCCCTGACAGTGGGTTGCATGGTGCTGGAGAGCACAGAGCCCCTGGGGTGGGCAGCCAGGTTTCAGCCCCTGCAGTGTCCTGCCTGCTCATTTCTGGTGCCTGGCTTCATTGTTTGCCAAGGGGTCGTATGTCCTCTGCTCGTGGGTGGTGGTGCCTGTGTGGGGCGTGTGATGCTGCCTGGCACATTCCGGCCATCCTTATTGCTTGTTGGTTTTGGTAAGGAACCTATGTGGATGAGTGAGACCTTAGAGTTTATTTAGACCCTAATTTATTGTTGTTTTTAGCATCTGCCATTTGAGTCTGGGGAAAAAATTTTTTTTCCTTGCAACTTTAGGGATTGGAGAACTTTAGTTACTTGTAAGCTGCTCACCTGCACATATTTACACAGTTTTTCAACCTATATACATACTTTGTTGTTTTTTTTCAATATTAAAAAATTCATGTGTGTACATAAACTCACCTTTTGAGTATACGGTTCCGAGTTTCCCCAGACAAGTGTGGTGTGTCATGGCCCACCTGTCTCCAGCTTCTGTCCTTAGAGCCTTGCTTGCTCCAGACACCTGGAGTCTGACAGTGTTCTGCACACTGCTTGGTAGCCCACGGCCAGGCATTCTCAGAATGGACTTCAGCTGCAAAGCACACCCCCCCCCCCTTGAGCAAATGCCTCGAGGGGAGAAAGCAGGCCCCTGATGGAAGCCCCTAAATGATTCAGCAGATGAGAAGCCAGAAGCCGGACAGGTTCTGCTTACCAATAAATCCAGTAGCTGCCGCCCAACAGCGGCCTCGCCCAGGACTCTCCCTGCCTGGTGCCTGGTGCCGTCCTGAGCGCACTCGTGCCCTGTGCCCTCTGCCCTCTGGAGGTGGCGTCTCCTCTACTACACAGGCCCGAGGGAGCAGTGTGAGGTGGAAAGCGAGGCCTGAGGGACTGGTGGTGGTTGGCCGTAGTGAGATGTGATGGGCTGGTCGCTGCCTTGGTGCTGGCTCTCAGCCCAGACAGCATATCTGGAAAGTGTCTGCAGGGATGTCACATGTCCCTTTTTCTTTCCTTCTCTTGAAGGTGTTTGTCTTCGGGACACTCACAGAATGGCTGCACTTCTACAACAAGTGGTTCTACTGCAGCCTGTGGATCGTGAATGGCCTGCTGCAGTCCACGGGTTGGCCCTGCGTGGTGGCTGTGATGGGCAACTGGTTTGGCAAAGCTGGGTATGTCGCCGCGTCTCCCTTGCTCTGACGGGGATTTAGCGTTGACTTGCTTGGTGTTGTCCTCCCTGTGTTTAGGAAGTCCGAGAGCACGTGGGCTGGGTTGGAAATGGTGCAGGTCTCACTGGTGCTCTGGCCAGTAAGACACAGCCCTTGCGCAGGCCTGCATCAGACTTTGCGTCTGAGCTACGATGGTGTAGATAGTACATCTGCTTGCTTTGCTTTTCTGTGTGTGTGGTACTTGGCATTGAACCCATAGTCTTTGCACTGAGCTACATCCCCAACCCTTTTAAATGTTTTTTTATTTGACTCAGAGTCTCGCTAAGTTGCCCAGACTGGGTTCAGATTTGCAATCCTCCTGCCTCAGCCCTCCCAGAGGGCTGGGATTACAGGCACATTTCGCCACACTTGGCTTGCTTTTTTTTTTTTTTTTTTTTTTAAATATGTTATCTTGTCACACATCTTTGAGTTTTGCTTTTTCTGATACTCTGATCTGATTTAAACCCTGGGAGGTCACAGTTCAGATAATTACAGAGAGCTCACATGTATCTTTTTCTTGTTTTTTTAAGGTTCGGGGGATCAAACTCAGGGTCTCCCGCTTGTTAAGCAAGAACGCTACACTGAGCTAAATCCCTGACCCCTACATGTTTCTGAGCAGTATGGTTATTATTAGTCTGAGCTGACCATGGTGCGCATGTCTGCAGTCCCAGCACTTAGGAGACTGGGGCAGGAAGATCACAAATTTGAACCCAGCCTGGGCAACTTAGCAAGACCCTGTCTCAAAATTTTTAAAAACATAAAAATAAATAAAAAGAGGTTATCTTCAGAATTGAGCTCTAGCAAGCAGGAAAGAATGGGCTGGCAGGGGCATGAGCTCTACTCCAGACTCCCCTAGCCGTGGTGGCACACGCCTGCAATGCCAGCGCTTGGGAGGCTGAGGCAGGAGGATCACTGTGAGTTCAAGGCTGGCCTGAGCTACATACTGAGTTCAAGGCCAGTCTGAACTACACAGACCCTGTTTCAAAAAACAAAAAAACATTTATTACTAGTCTGTGTTGAAATGTTTAAAAAAATTAAAACACTGAAAATTTGCATTTATTATATTTATATGATAAAGTACATGGCTTTAAAATTTATTTTCCGTTACAATCTAGAAATTATTAAGCAAAGAAATGTAACAGTATTTAGCAGAGTTTGTGATATCTCTCATGGTGAATATCACATACTGAGTAGCACACGCCCTTGTAAAAACATGTTTGTTGAGACAGGGTCTCACTGTGCAGTCCAGGCTGTTGCATAGGCTTAGTCATGTGGCTGCTCTTGGTCACTAGGGACGTGCTTTTAAAAACAGGTTTGGACAAGGTGATCCCAAAGCCCGCATCTGCATGGTGTCAGGGCCTTTCACCCAGATTGTATGTGATCGCACAAGGCCTTTGAGGAGCACACCTTGTGACAGAGACCTGAGTGTTGGCTTGTGACTGGCGGTGGTAGAGGCCACACTTTAAAGACTTTATTTCTATTACATGTTCTTGGTTTAAAAAAAAAGATCTTATTTCTAACACTTAGTGTCATCTTCCTGTTCATTTCTAACGTTTTGTCTGCTTCAGGGAGGTTAGAAAAATGTTTAAAGAACTGAAACATGTTGACCTAACACAGTGGTTAATATATGTATCAGTAGGGATGAAGTACAGATTTGAACTTAAAAAAATTAAAAGCCGGCATATGTCTGGAATGCCAGCACCTGGGAGACTGAAGCAGGAAGATCGCCCTGGGTTCAAGGCCAGCCTCGGCTACATAGTACGTTCAAGGCCAGCCTGAACTACATTGTGAAACACTGTCTAAAAGAAACAAAAACAAAACAAAACAAATGAGTGTCCTTGAATCCTTTGTCTCAAGCCAGCTGCACTGCTATTGTCTATGTTGAGGGCCAGTCATTTCTCTCCAGGACTATGGGGACAGCTAGTGTCCCTTCCCCAGGCTCTTCTGCCCATCCGTTCTGATTTTCCTCAGGTTCCCCGAGGTGCCCAGGAAGCCGCACGTGTGTGCAGTGTAGTGTGGTGGGTCTGGCCGTGTGCACTCACAAAGCCATTGTCACAGCTAAGAAACACCCTGTGTAACTCCTCCACTTGCCTGCCTTCTGTCGCTTTAATTTGAATTTCCAAGATTTGATAAAAGTGGAGTCATTCAGTCTGTCCTCTCCTGTGATCTGCCTTTATCCTGCGTGGGGGTTCATCCACATGATCCCTTCCTGTATGGAGCCAGGTGCAAGTCCCATGGCTGAGTGGCTGAGGGCTCCTCTTAACCTGTTGGCTGTTTGAGTGGTTTTCAGTTTTGGGCTCTCACCAGTAGAGCTGCTGTGAGCGCTGTGTATAGATCCCATATGGATGGACACTCCCATTTCTCTAGGGTAAACACTGTGCCTGGAGTGGAGTGGCAGATCATGGCAGGTGGTTATTTTCCTCGGGGGTCCTGTCCTGCGTTCTGCCCTCAGAGGTACATGCAGGGCTGTGCGGCCTTGCCAGCGGCTGGTCTGATCATCTTCGATTTGACCCATTTGGGTAGGTGTGTGGTGACATCTCATTTTGATTTACTCAGTATTTATTTCTCATGTTCAATGTCTAATGATATTGAACATGTTTTCATGGGCTTATTCACGTCATGTAATTATTTTTATCATCCATTTTCCAGTGACATAGCTATTAAAGCCTTTTGCCCCATTTTCAAAAATGTTTTATTGTGAGATGATTGTAGATTCGTACCCTTTAATATTCTGTTAAGTCAGGCATGGCAGTACATGCCTGTAATCCCAGCATGCAGGAGGCTGAGGCAAGGGGATTGCCTTGAGTCCAAGGTCAGCCTGGACCACGCTCATAGTGAGACCCTGGCTGAAACAAATATTCTGTCGCATTGTCTGTTTTCTTAATTGAGTTTTGAGAGTTCTCTATATGCTGGATACAAGTTGTTTTTTTTTTTTATTAGATAAGTGACACATTCTCTTGGTTCGTGGCTTATCTTTATTTATGTATATATTTATTTATTTGGGTGCCAGGGATCAAACTCAGGGTCTTGTACTTGCTAGGCAAGCGCTCTACACTAAGCTAAATCCCTAGCCCCTGTGGCTTATCTTTTAAATTTTTCTCAGCCCCAAATTGACTTATAGCATCATAAAGTCTTAGAGTTACAAGAAAGATGATGTTTTATCATTTTGATGTCTTTGAAATTTTAAAAGGTAGAATGTTTATTCTTTGTAACGAGAATCTTCATAGTTCTGGCACTTTTTCAAATTTGAACTGTGCACAGAATCCCCTCTGATGTGATTGCTTTCTGTCTCTCACTGTTTGCAGCCGAGGTGTGGTCTTCGGGCTCTGGAGTGCCTGTGCCTCTGTGGGCAACATCTTGGGTGCCTGCCTCGCCTCCTCTGTCCTGCAGTATGGCTACGAGGTGGGTGTTTGTTCTCATCTCGTGTGTGTGTGTGTTTATGTATCATATACACAGGTTTTTCTGACATAATACTGTGCCCTTTTAAAACTGCAGAGTTGTGTTTGAGTGGGTCAAGGCTGTATTAAAAATGGGAGAACTTCTGATAAACTCAAACACTTAAGAAAATTATTAATGGGGTTGGGGATTTAGCTGAAGTGGTAGAGCACTTGCCTAGCAAGCACAAGACCCTGAGTTCAATCCCCAACACCCCCCCCACCAAAAAAAAGAAAAAGAAAGTTATTTATGACAAAATCTAACAAGTTGAAATACAGAGAAAAAGCACAGCGAGTGCTTCAGTTCATGGACTTAGTTTGTGCCACTACACCCGTCCATTCCATGAATTTAGAAAACATGGCCATGTTTGCATTTGTGCAGGAAAGATGGCCATGGTTGTGTTTGTCACCCAATGGAGAGTTTGCAAACAAAAACAAAATTGTGTCATTTTGTCTCTGGCTTGTGTAAACATTCAGACTATCCATAGCAAGTCAGCTTTGTAGCCTAGTGGATGCCTCTTCAGTCTCCGTATCCCCCTTCCAAATCAGTGGCGTCCCCTGTTGGGCCCTGGCCAAGCCCTCTTCCTTGCTGCTGCGGGAACGTCCTGTCCATTCCAGCCCACACCTTGCTCTCCTTGTTCTGGAAGGATGGCCATAGCTTTAATTTGTGACTCTTTCTTGAAGCATCTTCCCTGGTCACTTCAGCCTCTTTTTAGTGGTTTACTCTTTCTGGGTTCCTTTGTTTCTCACTGGGGCAGAGCCTCCTCATTTCCTTGACCATGTGCTACCCTCTAACACTGTTTGAGGTACTGTTTAATCCCCTCAACTGCATATAATATCTTTTGTATCTTATGTCAGAGACCATGTGATGCAGAGAATGAGGTTTTGGGGGATAGTCCTGGCTTTACAATCCTTACATTGCCACTTAGTTTCCAGGGGCCCTGACGATCCTCTGTGAACCCCACAGCTCCCTTGGGCAAATGAGAGGTGACAGGTAGGACATTTGGCAGTTGGATATGGCTCAGTGATGGAGTGCTTGCTTAGCACTCCTGGCCCTGGTTTGATCGCCAGCGCTGCAACAAGAAACCACAAACACTCGGCAAAAGAACACTAGCACTTGGCCACAATGTCCCTCCCAGTCTCCGTATCGTCCTGCACGTGCCTCTCGTGACTGTACTGTGCCGGCCACCCTGCGTGTAAGACCCACCTCTCCTTCTCCTCCAGTACGCCTTTCTGGTGACCGCGTCTGTGCAGTTTGCTGGTGGGATCATCATCTTCTTTGGACTCCTGGTGTCACCAGAGGAAATCGGTGAGGAGATGTCTCTCCCTTTCATGGTGCCTTGTGGTTTGGGGCCGCAGGGCGTCTGAGGTCTGGAAGTGGGATCTTCTTTTCGTAGGACAGCTGAGCTCCTTGCAGTGAATTACAGGAGCAGTTTTGTGGTTTGTATGCCGTGGACATGGCGGCGAAGCCGGGTGCAGCTGCTGGTGTTTGAGAGCGGGACACATGCCTTTTACGTGTGTGCAGGAAAACCTTAGTGTTTGCAAAGGACTTTTTTTTTTTACATCCTGGGGGTTAAACCTGGAGCCTCACTCAAGTCAGGCAAGTGCTCTACCATGGAGCTGTGTCCCCAGCTTGCAAATAATTTTTATAATTGGGACACTGGCTAGGAATTAGCATGAATGTGTTTCCAGTTTCACTTGTTTTGCTTTTTTGATACCAAGTCTTACTATGTAGTTCAGCTTTGCCTCAAATTCACTAAGTAACCCAGGCTGGCCTCAAACTGGCAGCAATCCTCCTGCCTCAGCCTCCTGGGATTATAGGCACGTGCCACCATGGAAACACTGGTGCTCCAGTTTCACTTGAGACTGATTTTTTTTTTCCTTAATAAGAATGATTCAGTTTGGGTGTGGGGATGTAAATCAGTGGCAGAGCACTTGCTGGCATGCCTGAGACCCTGGTTTCAGTCCCCAGCACCACATGCCCATGCACATGTGCTTGTGCGCGCATACACACAAGATTCAGTTTGATAATTACCTGCAGTTAAACACAAAATGTGTACTAGTGAAACCGTAGAAGCAGAGAGGTATGCAGTTTGTCCATTCCTGAGTATTACTATACAGGCTGTGTGACCTTAATTGCCCTTAGTTGACGTTGGTTGCTGCTTGTACAAGATGGAAATAAAAACGTCAACAACTCCAGAAGTGGTGATACATGCAAAGAAAGCTCTCTGCACAATGGCAGGCACACAGTAGGTGCGTGATAAATGGTAGCTCTGGTTTTTGTTTTAGGTCTCCCAGGTATTGAAGGAGAAGAAAACCTTGAAGAAGACTCACAGAGGCCGTTAATTAATGCTGAAAATGAAGATGAATATGAGCCTAATTATTCAATCCAGGAGGCCAGCACCATCACCCAAGTGAAGGCCATAAGCTTTGGCCAGGCTTGCTGTTTGCCTGGAGTCATCCCGGTAAGGACCTCGCCACTCCCACTGCAGGCCATGGGGACCATGAGGTGGAGCTTGCTGTGCCGTGTCTCTGATGCCTGGTTTCAGGAGCATGCATGGTGTTTCAGTGTGCATGGCAGCTCTGATGCCTAGCTCAGAGTCAGCAGGCTCTCCCCAGAAAGAGCCCGAGAGTACCTGTTTTCCGCTTTGAGGAACCGTGATGTCTTTGTCAGGCCTGTAGAACAAAGAAGGTACCAGACAGTATGGGATGATGCATGTGGCCAGATTTGACCATGAACCCTGTTTGCTCACCCTGCTCTAGCATGGGATAAAAGGCAAAATTGGTATTGTGAAATGTCCGTCTTTGGCCTGCTAAAGTATTACAGCATTACATGTAGCTCAAGAAGGGCTTGGTGAAGTTCACTGTCTGCCTTATGAGCCTGAGTTCCGTTCATTCTGGGACAGAGAACTTGCCTGCCCTCTTGTTAGGGCAGGGGTCCAGAGCAGAGTGCTGTGCCGTGTCTCTTGGCACCGTGTCCCATGTCCCCATGGCCTCTGCAGTCAGGAAGCTTCGCTTGTGTCTGCACTGACTCCCTTCTGTGGTTTTCATCTGGCCCTTCAGGTGCTCTAGCACTGGTGTGGAAGTGGGATGCCTAGGTTAAGTCTCCAGCTTCTCCACTCAACCTATCTGGTGTCTCAGTCCCTCTTCCAGTGAGATAGAACTAGCCTGGCCTTCCTGGGGTCTAGAACCTTGGGTTAGAATGTGGGGAGTAAGCAGCCCGATTTGTGTTTTTCACAGTACTGGGGACTGAACCCAGAGCCTTCACACTGAGCTTCACCCTCTGCCCTCTTTTATTTTGAGATTGGGTCTTACTACGTCACTAAGTTGCCAAGGCTAGGCTTGAATTTGTGATGCTTCTGGCTCAGCCTCCCAGAGTGCTGGGATTAAGGGAGTGTGCACCACACCTGGCTTTTTATTTCGTTTTTTGGTGGTGGTTTATGAATATAACCCCCCGGGTAGATTCAGAGTGTCCAAGTATTTTCATACTTACTGTTCCAGCTCTCTTTTGCTTGTGTCTCCAAGCTGAAAAAATGAACACTTCAAATAACTCTGTGAGGTTTTTTTTTTCCCCTCAGTGTGAGTTAAAATGGGTCATTTTCCCCAATTCTTTGCCCTGAAGATTAGGGAAATGCTGGTTCCCTTAGGCCTATTTTTATGCTAAGGTATTATCTTTCAGCTAGTTATTAAAATATTCCACTGCAGCAGTTAATTGTTGAGCTAGAACTGGAGTTTGTCGCGTGTGTGCTGAACCCTTGCCGTTCCTTTGTCTTCGCAGCCATTGTTCCTGTGCAGGGCAGGCTGGCGAGGAAGGAAGCCTAGTTAACTTCAGCGTCGAAGCTGCAGCAGGCTGTCTGGGTGGGGTGCTGTGGTGCTCTGGGAGGTGGCTCCTCCCCGGCCAGGAGAGCGCTTTCAAAGCAGGTGCTACTTAGGGACTAAGGAGCAGCTCCAGGGCCAGGAACATGCACGCCAGACACCCTTTGAAGTCCCCAGCCCCGCCCCTTCTCCTTTGATGCTGAATGTCAGGATTTCCTGTAATAACGTGTTCAGTATCCGTGTCTCGGCCCAGCACCATCCTAAGGCAGCTGCAACTGTTTTCCCTCAAAAGAGGGGCACAAGGCCGAGGATGCCATGTTCCTTCCTTTTTGACTTCCGGGACTGCCCTTCTTTGCCAGTTGCTGTAGAACATGAGGCATTTAGCAAGCTCGATGTGAGAGTGCTTCCAACATGGGTGCTGTCCTAGACCTCAGGCCATGGTGGAGCCGCGTTGCGGTGCTGACCCTGCAGGATGTAGAATAGCCGGGAAGCTTTGGCTGCTTGCAGGAGAAACTGTGACGTTTGCTAGGTGTCTCTGCCTGTGGCTAACACCGAGCAGTGGCAAGAGCACTGCTTGCCTGCCTCTGGGTTCCAAACACTGGTTCTCTTCTACCAAAGAGTCACAGGAGGAGAGCCTGGGTGTGGCTAAGAACAGCAGTCTGTGGCTTTCAGTCCAAAGGCCTTTCTAGAAGCTAACGATAGTGAAGAGAAGAAGGAGACTGTGTACAATCAGGCAAACAGGAATTTGTAAAGATGTTTAATTTAAAACCAAGTACCATGTCGGGTATTGTGATCCACGCCTGTAATCCCAGCACTTGGGAGGCTGAGGCAGGAGGATCACTGTGAATTTGAGGCCACCCTGGGCTACACAGTGAGTTTGAGGCCAGTCTGGACTGTACAGTGAGACCCTGTCTCAAAAAATCAAAACTACAAAAATAGGTATTTTTGATGTTAAATGCTTATACTTTGTTTTGCTTTTTAACATTAAAAGTTGTGGCTGGGCATGGTGGCACACACTTGTAGTTCCACCACTTGGGAGGCTGAGGCAAGAGGATCACCTCAAGTTTGAGGCCAGCCTGGACTAACCTAGCGAGGTTTTGTTGTGCTGTTTGTCCCTTCCTGATGACCACTTATTTTTCTTACAGTACTCCCTGGCCTATGCCTGCCTGAAGCTGGTGAATTACTCATTTTTCTTCTGGCTACCCTTCTATCTGAGTAACAACTTCGGCTGGAAGGAAGCCGAGGCCGACAAGTTATCCATCTGGTACGATGTTGGCGGAATCATAGGTATGGTGGCGCGTGTCTTCCTCAAAAAGGAATGAGTCACTAGTAATCTATTACCAGATTAGGAAATCTGGCCTCATTGAGACTTTCATAACTTACGCTACTGCAGCCATTTTTCCCAAGTGATCCTGCCAGTAAAAAGTCTATAGAAAGGAAGTCTGGTCAAAGCAGGGCTGTGCTTTCCGGGGCTCTGTTCTCTTAGTTCTGTGCTGATGGATATGATCTTCTGTCTTGGAAGTGCTCTGGAATCTCTTCTGTGTGTCTTCAGTGATGCTTGGCTCTAAAGCTTGCTGTGCGAAAGATCCAGGTTAGATGTGAGTGTGTTCTCTCTGGCTACCTGCCTCCTTCCCCACCACTCCCAGCCAAGGAAGCAAAAGTAGTATGTACCTTAGTGTGCAGATTGTCAGATCCAAGAGGTGGCACAACAGAAAGGACTGATTTTTGTGAGTGTTTTGCAATTGCTTCATTGTATACGACAGCTTTTCACAGTGACTTAGCACTGTGGCTAGGAATATGAACGTAGAAGTAAGGAACTTGCAGATCTGGTAGAGGAGCAGAAAGCCTTTTCGTGGGTATTATGTACATGGCTGTGGAGAGACCTTACCATCCCTCCTCAGTGTTTACGTGAGAATTACGTAAGACCGAGTTGCCCAGAGCACAGGAAGGCACAGCCTGTCCTTAGGCGAACTTCGTTGCCCTTATTCTTAGATCCAGAGCCAGAGGTGAGGTTGGCGCCTTTCAACCTGACATGCTGTGTCCGCTGAGAGGAAAATGGCCTCTGGGCCTGTGGTCTGATGAGCGTCTACCAGACATACCGTAGCCCCCAGCACTTGAACTGGTGCTGAATGCAGCAGTGTCACCCAGAGTTTTCACATCCCCTCTTTTGGCGCACCCTGACCTGTTATACCGAGCCTTAATGGCTGCACTTAACTGTTGTGAATATTTATCTGCTGCTATTAATAGCCTGTGAGGGATGGTCCCTAATTAATCATGTTTTGAATTAAAAAGCAGACCAATCAGGAAAAGCGTCTGCAGCTACTTTTTGTAGGGAGAACAGTAAGTAAGGGATAGTAGATGGTTTGGGGTTCTTTTTTTTATCCTGATGTTGATATGTAAATCCATTCATCTTCCTGCGAGGAGCGGGCCTGGGCTGCTGGGAGACGGGAGGCAGGCGCAGGGCTGGAGAGCTGGTTCTGACCCGCCATACTCTCTCTCGGTGCCCAAAGGTGGGACGCTGCAAGGCTTCATCTCAGACGTCCTGCAGAAGAGGGCGCCGGTGCTGGCCCTCAGCCTGCTCCTGGCGGTCGGCTCCCTTGTGGGGTACAGCCGTGAGTATCCCCTGCCTGCGTCACACGGGAGCAGGCATGTACCTGGGGTCAAGCTCGGCTCTGAGCCTGGCCACCTCCACGGGTCCCTGGGGCGCCTGGGAACGCCGCTGTCACGTGGCGCTGTGTGTGTCGGGAGTAAGCTGGCAGCACTCCTGCTTTGTGGGTTTGTTTAAAGGCCTGCTCGGGAGCATGTGTGCTTTGTGCGAGGGGTGGCTTTGTGCGAGGGGTGGCTTCGCACAGAGGGACCCCAGGAGAGCCAATAAAACAATAAAAGGGGCAAGGTTTCAAAAGCAGGCTGAGGCTAATTAGCCAGCATGAGACGTGTCCCTTTAGATGCTGCCGAGATGGGGCGGTTTTCTTCTGGCTTTTAGAAGTCTCATTAGCTCGAGGCAGACATGACAAATAAAAACTGGCAGAGGCAGTGAGAGTCCATCTCTTTGTTGTCCGGGGAGGGATTTGCGAGGTCGCAGAGACCCAGACCTTTGTATCCTCGTGGCGAAGCTGTGTGTTGCTGCTTCCCTAGTCACCGTGCTGCATTTGTCTCCTCACAGGGTCTCCCAACAATAAGTCCATCAACGCGCTCCTGATGACGGTGACAGGTACGGCGACTGCCCTGCAACTGTGCTATTCTCTGGAAATTCAGGGGGCTGAGGGAAATCATGTCCCCCTCAATCTGAGTGATGCTAAAGCCTTAGTGACAGAGAACGCAAATGACAGAGAGATGTCTGCTTCCAGATTCTTTTTAAAAATATTA
>PVJO010021227.1:0-30470 GCA_004026905.1 Hystrix cristata | reverse complement strand
CCCGTCTTAATGACCTCTGAGGGCACTCTGGAACCCGCTGACACGCGAGGCACCAGGATCGGAAAGAGTTAACACGCCAGCACGCTGACACCACTCAAATCAGCCTGACGCCTTCCAGGAGGAAAGTGAAAAAGTCCCTGTTGCGCAACAAACCCCACTTGACAGCCCAAAACACAGAGAGCGGTGAATTATGTCTCCTTAAAAATGAAACTCGACACCTGCGAGTGTGAGTCGATAGCCCTCTTTTGAAGGACCAGAAGATGAAATAAAGGAACTCTCAACAGAGAGGCCACAGTGTCACCGAGGGGAACTGAGTCAGAACAATGACTGAGTGGCTGCCAGGCCACCCACCCAGAGGCAGGCACTCAGTCAACAGAGGCCCTAAGGAAACAGCTGCACGTTTGAGTTCTGAATCGGTTGGTGCAGTGGGTAAAGCTGTGAGCGGGGAGCTGGACAGCCCACACATGGCCTCCACTCCGTCTGAGCTGAGCTTACAGCACAGCTATGTTTCCTCAGCACCTCTCATCACAAAATGGCTGTTTCTTCAGCACCTCTGGTCTCAAAATGGCTACCCCAGGAGGCCCAGGCCAAGGATGGCTTCCTGCCTACAGGAAAAATGTGTTGCCTGAATACCCCTCACAGAGAGGTCTTAGGGTCCCGATGTAACAGAAGCTCAGTGAAAAGAGCAAAGTGGAAGGGGAAACGCTCTGTTAGAGAAGGTTTTGGAAAGTAGCCGTGACGCTTCATGTACCAGGGCAGGCAAGGGGCCTGAGAAGAGAAGGGTAACTGGAAGACTCGGCCAGAGATTCTGGTCACTCTGGCAAGCAGGGGTCAGCGCTCGGGCAGTAACAGCCTGCCCTTCCATCTGGGTACTTCAAAATGCCCCCCACCCCCACTTCAGTATTGGAGTCTCTTAGAATCAGGACAGATCTGAATGGAAGCATTTTGGACTGGTGTGTTATCTTAAATATGGTAAATGACACCATGTTGTGTCAACAAAGGAGTCAAGATTGTGACAGTCACAAGAGGTAGCTTTGTCACCCTGAAAAGCTAGAGAGCCAGGCAAAGTGGCTCACACCTGTAATCCAAGCTACTTGGGAGGCTGAAGCAGGAGGGTCGCTAGTTCGAGCCCAACCTGGGCAACCAGTAAGACCCTGGGTCAAAACAAAAAATTAAAACATTTGGGGATTTAGCTACAGTACTTGCCTACCATGATTGATACCCTGGGTTCAATCCCCAGCAGTGGAGGGAAAAAAAAAAAGCTTGAAATAATTTCCTGAGGCTGGAGACAAGAAGGACGGTTCCCATAACAAACCTAAATGCACACCGTTTCACATTTTGGAAGCAGGAAGAGCTGAGAGGAGAGAGGGCAGGTGCCAAAGGGGCTGGGTTCCGAGTAGGCTCGAGGCAAGATTTCCTCATAGTGCCCTGTTTCCCATGGTGCACCTGCCTGCCAGCCCCACAACAGGGAAGTTTCTGGAGCTGAGATACAAATGGATCCTGAGAAATGACAACCCTATCCAGGCCCAAACGCCTCTACATTTTGTTTGAAAATGTCTTCTTTCTCTCTTCATCCCTCCTGATCCTCATTCCTCCAGTGTAGTGATTCTTACCTGGGGAGGGGGACGCCCTCAAGGGATGTCTGTCAATGTCTAGAGACACTTTCAGCCATTGCGATTGAAGGTGGAGAGGCCAAGCAGCTGCGAAGTGTCTCACAGTGCCCAGAACAGCTCCCCACATCAAAGAACTCTCCAGCCCGAAAGTCAACAGTGGCTGGGCTCACAAACCCTGCTTCCGTGCTCTGATATCACAGCTGTGTTATTGAAAGGCATCTGTTTGAACTAATCCCCATAGTGTTCGCATGGCTGAGACTCCGTGCGTGAATCCTCCAGGACCAGTTGGTTTTTGAAAGAGGGTCCCATTTGTTGGCAGGACTTTAAATCAAGTGAAAAAGGAGAGGAAGAATTTCAGGCAGCTCACGGGAAGTCTTTTGTATCTTGCGGTGGCTCTCTGCGGTGTGTCCTTGGCTCACTATGAAACACCCACCTGCTCGTTCCTGTGGAGAGAGCAACTCTGCTCGCTCGTTCTGACGAGGACACAGGTGTGCCATCTCCCGCTGCCTGCAACTTGTGAGAAGCGCGGCCGTGACCGCCGACCCTCCTGCTCCAGGTCCCCACGTGGTGGGAATGATTCTAGGTTCAAAGGTCACAGCGATAGAGCTGGGTCAGAAGAGCAGCCAGGCACATGCTGGCGTGAACGGCGGACACCCTGGCTGGGTTCTGCTTCACACAGCTCTCTGCGAGCCGTTTTCAGGAATGGGTGAAATGCATCTCCCGGGTCAGGGGTTCTCACCTGGGGAGGCTGTACAAATTCTGACCTGCAAGTTACGCTGGACATTTAAATGAGAACTTCTAGAGGTGCAACTCAGGCAGTAGTATTTTAAAGTTAATTTTTACCGAAGTATAACATGCATCTTAAAAGTGCATGTGTCTCTGGCATTCCAATTCTGGGTATATCCCCTAAAGAATTGAAAGTAGGATCTTGAAGCGATATCTGTACATCTGTGTTCATAGCATTATTCACAATAACCAAAGGGTGGAGCTACCAACAAATGTGTAGACCAACAAACTGTGGTGTATACAGACAAAGGAATATATTCAGCTTTAAACAGGAAAGAAATTCTGACATATACCACAACATAGATGAAATATAAGAATATTATATTAAGTGGAATAAGCCACTTACAAAAAGATACCAGATGAGTCTACTTATATAGATACATAGATTAGTCAAATTCACAGAGACAGAAAACAGAATGGTGGGTGCGGGGGCTGGAGAGGACATGGGGAGTTGGTGCTGGATGGCACGGAGCCGCGGTGGTGAACCTGAGGCACGCGTGCTGCAGTGGGTCGTGCAGTCACTGAATGCTCTGGGCCATCCCTGGTATAAAGTATCGGCTTTGCAAGAGGAAAATACTGATCTCACATCCGTGTGAATGGGGCCGGGGATTTAGCTCAGTGGTTAGAGTGCTTGCCTTACAAGCGGCGGGCCCTGAGTTGGATCCCCAGCACCAAAAAATCACATCAGTGTGAATATACTTATCGTGACTGAACTGGACACTTAAGCTGGCTAAGATGGCAATTGTAAGTGCATGTTACTATATTTTTAAAAAGCATACACAGCAAAAGGGTATAGCCTGAGGAACACTCCCCAAATGAACACATATGTATAATCAGCATCCAGATAAAGAAATGGATGCTACCAGCACTCCACGAACCTCTATCCTCCCTCCCCGCCCAACGCTCGTGGTAGCCTGACTTCTAACCCCACAGCACACATGTGATCTGTAATGGATCTGCATATGCATTATGTAAATCCCCACTATGCCAGTTGGACTCGGAAGATGCTTTTTTAGATGTTTTTAAAATTTCATGTGATGCTTTAGGCAGATTACTTTGCCCATCTCTCGTTTTTTCTTAGACTAGGTTGATGCTTAGAGGTGGAATATCTGAGTCAAATTCTGTATGCAAATTTTTAAAGCTCTTGATTCCTAAAAGCATTAGCATTTGTAGAGGGCTCCAAAGGGTTGCGATGTGCAGACAGTGCAGAGTCGCTGGATGGCCTTTGACTAATTATTGAACCTCCACTTACAGTTGCTTGGACCTGACCCAAACTGAAATCCTTCAAGGACTGAAAGAAAGCAGATGGAGCAGTTGGGATGTTTTCAGCTGCAAGGAACCAATTAGCCTTTACTTTAACACAATTTCTTCTTCTCATTTAATCTTGTTAATCCCAAGTAGGCAGATAAACAAAGAGTTTGGAGTTACGAAGAGAAGGAAACAAACAATATACATAGATCATTCCATTTGAAATCCTCTTTGGAACAACATATGTGTAGCCAGGAGTGTAGAAGAGGGCTTGGAGTGGGGGAGGGAGGGACTCTAAATGACTAAATCATGATATCTTAGGCCGATACTGGATTAAGTAGTAAAATTTACTATTTTAATTTGTCAATAAAAAACACAGACCAGGCATTTCTAGTTCTATTTCATGTGAGAGCCCAGGCAGAGATTTAAATGCCTTATCTAGGATCGTCTAGTTAGCTCTTAAGGGTCAGGAAATAGGGTCTCAACCCTGGCCCAGACTCACTGGGTGGCTTTGCATGGACTCTGCCTGCTCACTCTCCCCTTTCTGGCCTTGAGGCACTCAGAGAAGATGACCTTGAGCGGTTATTTCAGATCTGTGAAACTTTATCAGCATTTATAAAGTAATGGTCTATTAAAAGGGAGGCAGAAGAATAGGCCTGAGTCCAGTAAATTGGCTACAGCTTCCAGAGCGATTCAGGATTAAGGACGGTTTACCAGTTTAAGATTTAGCCCCTGAATGCAGACTGTGAGCTTCAGGGTCCAAAGCCCCTTTTAATGTGCAGCTTTCCCCACTACTTCAAGTCTCCAAGAGTCCCTAGAACCCCTTCTTCACAGCAGGTGCAACTGGTATAGAATTCAGCAGTCATGAACTTATGTCTTAGTCCATTTTGTGTTGCTATAAGAAAACACTGGAAGCTGGATACCTTATAAAGAAAAGAGGGTCTGAAAGTCCAAGAGCACAGCCCTGGGATCTGCTCAGCTGTGGTGAGGGCCTTCTAGCTATATCACAGCAAGGCAAGTGGCATCATGTGAGGCATTGAGCAAGGGGGAGCAACTACAGGATGAGCTGGGCAGCAGGAGCAATGGGGAGCAGGTGCCAGGCTCTTCTGTGACCACCCACTCTTGCCACAACTAACCAGATTCCCTCAAGAACTGCACGAATCCCTTCTGTGGGTGCACCCCCAGTGACCAAATCACCTGTCACAAGGATCCAGCTACCTCAACACTGCCACTCTGGGGCCTTCCGGGGACTCCATGCACATCCACAGCACAGCACCTGCGTCAGGATGCAGCACATGTGGCGGCCAGAGCCAGCCCTTGGGCACTTGGAGCCCTCTCCAAGAGCATTGCTCTCCGCTTGGCATTTCCCAGCCACAGATTCCACCCGTCACGGTCACAAAGGGCTTTTTGTTCTTGTTCTACAGGACTAACAAAGTCTTTTCTGTGTCTGGCCAGCACGTGGAGGAAGCGTGTGACTTAATTAAGATGGGTTCCCTCCACATCGCTGTGGGAGACACCATCTTCCCATCTTGACTAACACAAGATGGCGCAGGAGAAGAGCGAATCGATGTGGCCCTGAAAACTTCAGAAACTGCTGACATTTCAGAGTTGACATTTTCAAGCTCAATCTCTTTCTCAACAGGCATTTAGCATTTAATAAGTCCTGGGATTAGGAGGTTCCTTCTCCAGAGATGAATATTAGCTGGTGTCTGCGAAGATGGCCGTTGTCTAAATGTTGACTGAACCTAAAATGCTTCCTCAAACACCCAGAATACATTTCATCACACGCTGCCCTCTCTCACACTTCCCGTAGCTGCTGCCCCAATGCGTCTCCAAATAGATTTACGCAAGTAAAACCGAGTCTCTAGACATTTCTGAAGTCAGTTTATGTGACTCCTAAAAAAATCATAATGTCCAGTGTGACTGAAACTAATGTGTCCAGAAATGTCAATTCGGAATGTAAAAAATGACAATTTGATGAGTCTGGGAACTAGATATGAATCATGAAAAGAGAAAAAGAAACTACTTCATTTTTGCTGAGACAAAAGTATTTAAAACTACACATTTCTAGGTATCATTTTGTCCACGTCACCCTGCCAAGTGGATTCAATCCATCAATTCTCCCTGTTCTGTTTAGAATTGGAAGCAGCGGACTTAGACTTCACAACAGCAGAGGTAACAACCATGAAGCATATGCTGTCCAATACACATTTAGTCCCGAATTTCTCCAACAATATTCATCTTCAGCCAACGTATCTTCCTTTCACCCAGTTCATTGCGGATGACAACGCTGTCACTCAAAACGGTTTCCAGGTATACATCCCACTCGGACGTATAAACACCTACAGAATCCAGTGGAAAATGGCACACACAACAGGATAAAAGAAGAGGAAAATGCTAATCGATCCTTTTCTCCTATATAAATTCTGGTTAACATTTTCTTTTACTTTTTGCAAATGAAATTTTACCCAATTCTCTATATTTTTTTGATGTTTAGACATAGAAGGACTGGTAATGATCACATGTCAAAAGAGAGGTCTAAAAGTTTTGACTGTGGGATTCCCTCAGACCTGCACACAGCCAGGCCCCTTTTTGCAAAATAGGTGGGTGGAAAATGGAAGAGATATTCGATACATCCAGTTTGCCCTCAGCTTGCAAGCGTCAGAGAAGCTTGGAGTTGTGTCCCCCAGAACAGTCCCCACGGCATGGCCTTGTGCTAGACTCTTCCCTGCAGCACCAAGAGGCGAAGCACAACCTCGCAGGGCCTGCTGCCGCTCCTCTCCCAGGTGGTGTTCTCATTGTTCAAGGCTTCAGCCAGTGGGGTGCTGGTAAATGCTTAACACCAAGATCTCCTCAAAGAAGAGCTTTGCATTCATAGCTCCATGAATGCAAATAAATCCCACCAGGGCCAATTTCAAGTGCTCAGCACAAAGTTGCTCAGCACGGAGTAGGGAAGAGATGTGTAAACTGAATTCCAGCATGTTGGCAGGAGCTGGCTCCAGTAGCCACTGTCTCTGATCCTGGGGCCTGGCTCCCTGGTGACTGTGGCCCAGTCCCACACCTTCTCCTCCTGGTAGAGGAGGGCAGAGGGGCCAGGCTTGCTGCTGACTTAGCCAAGCAGGAAAGCACTTGAGAGAGACGGGAAATCTCATGGACTGCATTAATCACCATCCCATCACTAGGGAAAATACTCAATACCCACAATTTAAATGAGGAGGAGTTTATTTTGGCTCACAGTTTCTGAGGGTTCTGTCCATGGCTTTAAGGCAGAAGTGGGACAGCAAAAGGGTGAAGGCTGTGGATACCTTGGCAGCCAGGAAAGCAGAGAGAAGGGAAGAGCCAGAGATGAGCTTGCACCGCTCCAGGTTACACCCTCAGTGACCAGGGCCACACTCCAAATGTGAGTCTTTTGGGGGGCATTTTAGATCTAAACCCTAACATGGAGTACAGGGTCTCATTTTATCACCTTAATGACTCTGTTCTACTCCTCCTCCCAGAGAAAATAAGAAACTAGCATCATGGAAAATGTAGCTCATGAGTGTTATTATGTCCACTGTGTGACCATTGGTAGAAGCCATTACCCAGAGCATGGTTTGAAGGATAATTTAGTTTTCTTTTCTGTGACTTTAATCATTCTGACTTAATTTAGATCAAAAGATGAATCAGTTCTCCTCATGTCTGATTTCTGAAAAATAAATCCAGAGTGCTGCTCAATGTTAAGTAGAGCAAAGGTAAAGATGGTGATCAGTTAAAAGCAAAGAACATAATCTTCAACTTTATCTGAAGCTGACAGGTGGAGAGTGCAGATGGCCAAGGACACTGTGTTCACCCTGTATTCACCACAGAAATTAGAGCCAAATAATAAGTACACTTTCATTATTAGTAAAAGATCGTTTATGCTGTTGTGCATAGCAAACTTTTCATACATTGTTCAGAGCAATAAATAGCGAGGTAAATCTTCATTATTCTTTTTCTGTGCCCAAGGACTGTGTGGAGAAATGGCCTCCAGATGGACTGGCTGATTTCTAAACAATCCAGTCAGGACTGGAGCTCCCATAACCACTGACCCAATCAAAATCTCAGTCCAGAAGCTTCTAAGCAGGCTAGTGATATTTAGGTAGTTCAAAGTGCATTTCATTGTTTTAAGTTGTTTGACCAAGTTTACAAACTATATGATAAAGTCAGTTGTAGTAATGATTATACATATGAATTAAAGCGAAGTGTTCCATTAAAGTCATCAACAGAGACATTTCTGTAGGAATCATTTCCAAAGTATATTGGCTGCATCTAAAAATAAAATCCATTTTCTGAAAGAGAGACTCACCCTCACTGTGGTTATAAAAAAAAGTCTCTTGGGCTCTGAAAGCCATTCTTGACTGTCTTTTTTCCTTTTCTTTTCTTTCTTTCTTTCTTTTTTTTTTTTTTTTTTTTTGGGTGCTGGGGATCGAACTCAGGGCCTGTGCTTGCAAGACCAGCACTGTAACCACTGAGCTAATTCCCCAGCTTTTTTCCTTTTCTTTTCCCTTTTTGCACATGAAACACCGTATCTTTAGAAGAGTATAAAACATGTGAACTGCTTAAGGAAAATAAAGTATACACCTGTATGTTTACCACTCAAGTTAAGTAAAAGCTTACACAGGACTGGCTGCCTGATGATGGGGCCTAGTGCAAAATGAAAAGGAGGGTCCCTTGCTCAAAAAGCAGGAACAAAGTGCTATTAAATGCACTAAATTAGAAAGCTTTTTTCTTTCTTCCATGTTTCTCCTCTGATCACATGTCTGGCCCACTCTCCCATCCAGTTTCACACCCAGAACACCAATTTAAGGGTCACATTGTGAAGAATTTCAAGCCAAGACAGCAGAACACCAACCCAAGCGTGGGACCTTCTGAGAACGACTAACGTGGCGTCAGCCTCGACCCTGGCTGTCCTCTGTGTGCTTGGCACCAAGTTTTTTCCTGAGGGATACAGCTTCTTGAGGGTTTGGGGTAGCAGTGGAAGGAGCAGTCACCCCGACAGCATCCGCTGGATGTACTCTTGTTTTACTGGAGGAGGAAGACTTACTGTCCAGTCGCATCTTACAAATTGTAGGCATTATATATAAAGGCTGCAGCTTGTCTTAAACAGACAAGACATAAAACTGCAAGAAATCAGTTAACCATATAAGAAAAAGCCCAACAACAGAGGGAAGGAACTAGAAGAATATGTCAATACCCGTTTCGCTGTTCTAGAAGGATACTGAAAAAATGCCCCAAACAGTGTGACCCCAAAAGCAAAAGTTGCAGAATCCCTGTAGCGCCGACAGGGTGGGGGGTCCGGGATGCGAATGGAGAGGGGAGGGTAGGAAGGCCTGATGGCGGCCTCCATCACAGGCAGGTGGAAGAGAGTCGGCTTGCTCTCCGTGCCTGAGGACTGGAAGTATAAAGATGGCCTTAGCCCAGACCGGGAATGTACCAGAAGGCGGCATGCACTCTAGGGAAGCGGGCACGTGCTGCGTTGCTCAGGTCAACTTGCAGGGACGAGCACCAAGTGGACGGTGAGGCGGGAGGTGCTCGAAGGCCCTTCTAAGCGCAGGGTTCCACAGTCAAAACTCAAATAAGGCAGGACAGAGCGGCCACCCAGGGAGGCCTTTGTATGCACAGGAAGGTGGGTGGGGAGCCGTCCAGGGCATTAAGCTCTAACACAGTGCTTTGCAAAGCACAGGCTGCCTGAGATGTGAGCTTCTGAAATCAGGTAGACTAATTAGCAGTAAGAAATATGATGCAATAAAAACAGAAGTCTCGCAAATAGGAGGGGTGTGTGTGTGTATTATTTACTGTGAATGTAAGTTGAGAAAAAATTTTTGAAAGTGTGAAAACTAGACAGGGATACCCCAAATCCCATTTCCTACTGTGTGGGTGTGTCTGCGGTAAAGTGGTGGGACTGTTCGCAAGAGAGACATCAGGGAAACGCAGGCAGGTCCGAGTACCAGGAACCAGGGACACAAAGTGCGCGGCGCCACGCTCTGAAGGGGGCATATGCTGCAGACAAGAGGAGCAGGCCACTCAGGAGAGAAAATGGCAAATGAACTCAAATCTAGAAAACAGGGACCCAGGACTGCCGACACCCGCAGGGTGGACTGAGTCAATCAGGAAACTGGGAGCAATCTGGGGAATGGACAGTCAAAGAGAAGCCAGAGTGGGTGCTGACCATCCACACAAACATCATCATGTATGTTAAAACCACTGTGTGAGACGCTACTAGGGGTAGTATAGTCACACAGTCTAAAAGTCTAAGCACATCAATTATTCATTCATTATTAAAGGAAAAATTGTGCATTTACAATGAACAAATCCAGTAGCTACCACCTCAACCAAGAGATAAAGGCAGCATCGTCAGTAAAGGGACAAGCAAAATTTACAGGACCCTGATTCCAGGTAATGAGAGGAACATACCACTGCTAAGTCACATTTAACCAAATCTAACCATGAGGAAATAACCAAACAAAGCACATTGAAAGACATGGTATAAAACTGGGGGCTAGACTCTTCAAAACAGTCACAGAAAGAGAAAAAAAGGTTATTTTGGTCCTGGTGATACTTGTTGGGGCCCAGTGTTCTCGTGTCCCTGATGGCTCTGGTCCCTGATGGCTCTGGCCTCATCACTGGGCCGGAAGGAGGGACCGAGAACTCTCCCAGGCCTCGTGAGGCTGTTAGTTTGGAAGGACAGTAGGAGAGAGCACACCACACTTGCGGCCTGGGCACTTGATGTCATCTGTCTCTCCTGCCCCAGTCTCCCTCTGAAGAAGGTTTTCAGATACAGGCTCTCAGTTTCACCGTTTTTCCGAGGTCAGGCGGCAGACCTTAGACCCAGACGTGCTTAGTACATGAAAATACAAATCTGAATTTTTTTCTCGTCTCTTCTTTTTAAACCCACCCTTTTAAGTAATGAAACACATTCCAAACAGATAAAAATAAAGAAAATAATATAACAGATACTCTGATACTCAGCAGCCAGACAAAACACATGTTAGCATTTTGTCCTGAGGAGGGTGATTTTAACTAGCACTTCCGTGTTTTTTCATTTTTTATTTTTTATTTATTTTTTTATTTTTTGGGGTGTTGGGGGTCGAACGCAGGGCCTTGTGCTTGTTAGGCTGGCGTTCTACCACTTGAGCTAAGCCCCCGGCCCCTGCATTTCTGTGTTATAACGGTTCCATCTACGTTGTCAGCAGAGCTAAATTCTCAGTGCCATGCTGTTTTGGCTAAATCACAACAGTGTGCCATGTACAATGTATGGCAAGATTTCAAGATAAGCAAAATGTAGTCACCCCATCATCGACTCTCATTTGAATCTTTTCATGCATTTAGTTCCCAGGAGAATGCACCAAATAAAATCAGAACAAGACGCCACTGGTTTTAGGATTTGGGGAACGGCCACTAAAGAGTCAGATCTGGAATTTTACCTTATGATATTTTTTCATTGTTTATTAATTTGCAAAGCTGACAAATGAAACCAGAACCATGGGTTTTGTGAAGGCTAACAAGCAGAAAATTATTGAAACCCTTTGACTCAACTATCCCTCCTAGGTATGTTCTTGAAACAAAAACATCATATTGCAGCGATCCATGCACACCTGTGTTTACAGCAGGACAACTCATAACAGCTAAATCTTGGAAGCAGCCTATACATCCATCAACAGATGAACGGATAAAGAAAATGTGGTGTTTACACACAATGGAGCACTACTCTGCCATAAAAAAAGGACAAACTTGAGTTGTTTGTGGGAAAATGGATGCACCTTGAGACCATAATGTTAAATGAGATAAACACACAAGCTTAAATATAGCACGATTTCTCTTATATGAGAAACCTAAATTATAAAGAGCAAAATAATAGGCAATAGGAAGTAGGGAGATAGATTGCTCTCGAATGAGAAAGAAGTCCAGAGATGGAGGGAGGAAGGAGAGGGAAAGGAGATGAAAAAGGAATGAAGGTGTGTTGTGTACAGGCACCAACTCCACACCAGGAATGTAGTTAAAGTGTACCGCAGACATGGACTAAAGTTTTTTTTAAATTTTCTATAAAATGTTGTAGAAGACTTTCTGTCTTCCCTTCAGAGTCTGAGCTGTCACCCCGAGCTCACTCACTTCCAGGCAGGGATCTCTCCCTCCCGAGGCCGCTGCCCCGGTGGACAGGACAGAGTGACATGGGAGGCGACGTAGACGTTCCTCTTCATGAAGCAGTGAACTTAGTGGAAGATGTTTTCTCCTCTGCAATTTTGCCGTGACTGATTCCACTGAGGAGGTACAACCCTAAGTGCAGCTGGGTGTAGTCCTTGCCTTTTGGCTGAAGATGGTAGCGTGTGTTAACGTTTTTTAAGCTTTTACCGAGCTGTATTATAAGCATTCTATCATTTAACGGTCCTCCGAACCTATGAAGTAGGTACTGTTACCTCCATTCTACCAACAAAGAACCAGAGCATTGAAGAGGCAAGTAAATTGCTGCGTCAGTAAGTGAAGGGGCTGGTTATAAATGCTTATCCTAACGGGCCTTTGTTTGTGGTGACTCGAGAGACCTGCGGCTTGGTTTGAAAGTTCATCCTAGTTTTAGCACATCGTGGCCTGTCTTTCTCCAGCTCTTAGACCGCGTTCCTTTCCTCCATCCTCGCAGCACCGGATAACCATCTCCCTAGTTATCTGTGAGGTCTTTCTCCCTCTTAGTCTGACTTCCAGGTGAAGGGATGCGGAATAGGTTCCTCCTCACCCCCTCGACACGGCCGTGGCCAGGCACTGCTTGAAGAGTGTTCTAACGAAAGTGGTTTCGAGCTTAAGTAACGGAAAGTCAGTTCAAACCAGCGTAGGCGAAAGGCGTCGTGTGGTGATTCGTGTAACCAGGAGAGGCCAGGGATGTAGCAGAAGACTGTCCTTCTGCTCTCGTTGTTGCTTCTTTATACATACGGGCTCTTCTTTCGTTCTCCAAAGGCAGATGGACTAGTTCTGCACAGGGGAACCAGGACTACGGAGTGCTCCCTGCACACCTCTCCTGCTTAGTCAGGTGAGACGGCAGCGACCGGCCATCACCACCCCACACCCTCCAACATGGGTCGGTCTCCACCGGGTCAAGAAGAACTACCTCCCCTCAGCGCGGTGTGAGTCATAGCCCCACTCCCGGTGTGGATAGCTGGGGAAGCTGACTGGCAGCCCTGAGTAGACCTGCAGGGCGCGGTCAGGGAGGAGAGCAACCCCCCCAGAAGAAGTTATTTGTGCATGTACACACGTGTGTGAATCTGCCAGAAGCCAGCATCAGTGTAGATAAGCAAGACAATCTATTTCTATCACGGAGCTGCAGTTCCGGTCTGTGGCACGGAAGCGGAATGAGAACTATGCTGCCTCACCAGGAGAGCTGGACGCCATGTTCTTGTCTGTCGTCAGGGACACAACTGCCTCCCCTGAAGCTCGCTCTCAGAGAACGGTGGAAAATATCCGGGTGTGATACTGAGTGTTCCCAGAATCAGTGTGTTGTAAGAGCAAGAAGAAAAACACCAGGAAACAGGGCAAACAGCGCAAAGAGGTGTTTCTGTAGGCCATTTCATAGGCGTCCCCTAAACACAGGAAGTCCTAGCTAATCCTATTTCTGAGGTTTTACTTGAATAAATGACCACTTTTAAGCCTGCACGTTGACTTCTGGCCATGCCAGAATCAGTGCATAATTTCTTGATGAATCAGTGCATAATTTAAAAAGCCATTGCAAAAAGGAACCCACCCCCACAGTGTTTACAGCCAGAAGGGTAAAACCTGATAGTCTCGGGTGCTGGGTGCGGGGTGCCAGGAACCACTGGACGGTTTCTGACGAGAGAGTGAAGGAGGTGGTGCGCCTACAGGAAGCAGGTGGGGACTCCTTCCTCCAGAGGAGACGGTTTGTGTGCTGGGGATCCGGCTAGTGGGGCCTCCGCCTTGGTAGGTACGAAAGCCGGTTCCTTTATCTCTGTTTTCCCCACTGTCCACTAGGCACTGACTGAATACAACAAAATAAAGACACAGTTCTGACCTTGAAAAATCATACAATTACTTGGGGAAAGAGACACAACGTTGATCATACATGTGAAATAATGTGAGAATATTTGTGCGCAAGACCTCAGTGAGTGGGAAATGATTTTCCTGGCACATGGCAGAAGTGTTGTTCTCCAGGGTCGGGAGACCAAGGCCGTTGGGAGGTTCCGAACATTCCAGGGGATTTCATTATGTGCCTCTAAAGGGGACAGTGTGAACAAAAGAAAAACAAATATCATGTCAAGGGTAAATATGGCCAGTGATGTACTTCTTGAGCTTGGATTTACATATCTCTCTGAGATAACTTTTTAAGACTTAGCCATTAAAAGTCATTATTGAAATAAATTGAGCTTAGACTCAGGTACTGAATTACTAAGTGCTGAAATAGATTTTAAAACAGTAGTAATAATAACAGAACTCCAACCACACAACTTCTACTATAATTTGGTTTTACACAGATAATGATTAAAATTATTGTAAAAATATGTCTTTCAGTTTTCTCACATTCTTTGAAATATTCTATTTCGTGTATATTTCTATCATAATACAGATATTCCTCATCTGAAGACCTGCCTGTTTAATGACTGTTCAGACTGACGAGCCACCACTTGGACTTATGACCTACATTTGGACTTAAAATGCAGGAACGTGAGCGCGGTGCGGCCTTGCGGGGCTTCTCCCCAAGTGCAGTGCTGCTGTCCCTGCCGATCGTATGCACAGTACAGGAATGTAGCTCTGTGCTCTGAGACCTCACAGTCCTGCACGTGAGAGTCACGCAGATAAAAGCCAAGTCATCGAGCTGGAGTTTCCTCTGGCCATTTCTTTGTTCCGAACACTGTAATGTACACACGATACACAATTCCTCATTTAGTGACCAATTCCTATAACAAACTAGTTGCGGGACAGAACGCGGTTGTTAAGTGAGGAAGGTCTTTATAATGGCGTAGTTGCTTATGTACATACTTATTAAATGGATGCTCACACAGGGACATGGCTGCAAAGGTTTTTTTCAGCTTCTCTAATGGGGGCATCACTCAGAAAGTTCAGCGGTGACTATTCCAATCCACCAAGCATCCAGCTGGCCCTTCCTGATCAGATGCGTTTGCCACTGTAGACCTGTTATGGCTTCATTCCCCTGGGCCCTCTCCATGGTCCTTGAAGGCTTTCGTGGGAGAACCTCATACATCATATTACAGAGATCCATGCACACCGTGTTTACAGCAGCACAACTCAAAATAGCTAAATCTTGGAAGCAGGGTTACGCCCCTCAGCAGATGAATGGATAAAGAAAGTGTGGGATTTACACATAGTGGAGTATTACTCTGCCATGAAGAAGGATAAACTTGAGACATTTGTAAGAAAATAAGGGCACCTTGACACCATAATGTTAAGTGAAGTAAATCAGACACACAAGCTTCCATAGCTCATGTTTTCTCCTATATGAAAAACCCAAAGTATAAATAAAGAGCAAAATAAAAGATAGACAATAGGAAACAAGGAGACAGATCTTCTGCAAAAGAGAAGGAGATAAAGAGATGGAGGTGGGGGAGGGAGGAGAGGGAAAGGGACATAGAAAGAATCAGAACGTGTTGCAGACGTGCCCCAACTCCCCGTAGTGCATGTAATCATGATGTACTGCAAACATGTACTAATAAAAATTGAAATTAAAAACACAGAATATAGTTTTCAAACAAGGTCTTCACTCGATTAGGGCAAACTTGGAGGATGTGCTTTTAAATACCCAAATTGTGGTTCCACACTTTAAGAAACTGCACACATACTCTGAACGCACGGCCTCTAAGCTGCTAAGGTCACCAAAGTAATTTAATGAGCACCTTAAATTTTAGTGCTTCTTCCCATCACAGGAGGAGGCAAAGCTAATACAGACGCACTACGGCACCTGCGGGGACTCTCCCCGGCTTACGGGAACCGGGCATCGCCCCAGGCGACCCCTGACCTTTGTCCTCAGGCCTTCTGCCAGGAGGCAGAGATAAGGCGCATGCGCGCCAGAGCCTCCGGCGTGACCCGCAGGAACTTTTCTTCACCTGGCGCTCACTGAAGGTTCCTGCCTGTGGCCTGCATCTCATGCCTGCAACCAGTAGAGTGAGTTATGGGAAAGCACATGTGCACAGACAGGACTGACAGAGCTCAGCCCTGCCGAGCACATGGTCAGTCTCGCTCTGAAAGACCCAGTGGGAGGCACCCTAGACCCAGGGCAAGCTTTTAAATTCTTAAACCTGCCAGGGCCGTTTTCCTTTCCATCCGTGTCAGGTACTATGGCCTGATTAAAACCCAGCTGCTTTCCCTACCATTGCGTGCCACCTCCAATTCTTTGTTCCTCACACCTAAGAACCCTGCATCCCATCCGGGGCCCTATCACCCATGATAACAAAAATACCCGAGCTATGCAAGGAGACTGTGTTCCTCCTGATACCCGCGGAGCCGAAGGGCCTTGTCTCAGTTGGGCAGAAGGGAGAATGAACTTCTGGATGCATCCTCATCTGTGCAGCGCGTGTGGGCATGCTTTCCCTGGGCCTAGTGCCTCATGTGGGCCTGGTAGATGGCGTTCCCTCCATGGAGGGTGATTATTGGGATCTGGAAGTGGCCCAGGAATGCAGAGGCTGGCAAAAAAGAGATTTGGGAACTTACAGATACAGAAAGGCTTCAGCCAAGAAAGTTAAGGGGTCAGTCCAGGAATAGAAGAGACAGAAGAAGAATAGGAGATGAGCGTGGGTCAGAACTAGGGGTAATATTTCGTGCTGCAAGTGCAGCACATTTTAAAAAATACAATACTGTCTCATCCCCCTCAAATTGCATACCATGTGATTAGGAAGTGACCTAATGAAAAAAGGTCCTAATGAAAAAAAGATAAAAGGCTTAAAGGACTTAACAGCACTTTACAACATTATGGATAGACCCAAGCACCGTGTGATTCATCACCAGGCGTGCGTTAAAAGCCAGAGCTGGGAAACCCCCAGGTCCGAGGCTGGTGGACCCCACAGCCAGGTCCTCTGTTTGCTGGCCAGCCAGTTGTGGAACTTTAGAGTGAGACTTGCTTTTCATGTGACCCTCAGACCGAGAGCACAACTCGACTCCTATCAAAAGACATTTTGTTGATTGTACTTGTGTTTAGTTCCACAAACATTGATTAAGTACTCACGACATGCCAAGACCTGGGGTGGGTGCCAGGCACCCGAGGACAAATAAGATTCGGTTCCTATCCTTGGAGAGGTCATGGTTTAGCTAAGACAACAAACCAGAGTCCAAGTTTCATTACCATGTGGTATGGGAATGGAAAGGCAGCCCTAGTCATGGCACAAACACTCAGAGTCTGGTCCTGTCCATTGTCTCTGCTGATCCTGGAAACAACACTGAGGTGAATAATGAAGCCAACACCCTCATCAGTATTAACAGCTTATAAACTGGGTGTGGTGGCGCATGCCGAATCCCAGTACTCCAGCACTCTGGGAGGCTGAAACAGAGGGCTGCAAGTTGGAGCCCAGCCCGGGCGACCTAGAAAGTTGGGGAGACCCTGACTCAAAATAAAAATATTTAAAGAGGGGTGGGGATGTAGCTCAAAGTGAAGGTCCGGACTTCTACTCCCACCGCACACACTCGAAAAACAATGGATGTGTCTTAGATAATTTCAAAGTGCTTTGGCATAATTGGTTTCGGTTAATTGCCTTTAAGGGTTTAATGAGTACAAGACTTCTTGCT
The DNA here is from genome assembly GCA_004026905.1 of Hystrix cristata. NCBI lineage: Eukaryota > Metazoa > Chordata > Mammalia > Rodentia > Hystricidae > Hystrix > Hystrix cristata. Next base: position 13,077 of record PVJO010021227.1, on the reverse strand, counting down.
GGGATTGGGTGTAGAGAGAGGCATTTGGTTTGATTCCAGAACTTTAGAAACTTAAAGTGTAGTTGGAAAAACAGACTATTTGAATAAGCACACATGAGGTACAAAAGACAAATAAGTTACCATTAATAACTAAAACTGTGTCATTGGAAATGGAATAATGGTGTTGGGAAGTTGCTTGGCTAGGAAACCAGGAATACCCAAATCTTGTCCCAGGTAGTATTACAGTTTAGATCTAAAATGTTCCCCAAAGCATGCGTGGGAGCTGTGATTGGACTATGCGGCTACTATATTCATCTGTAGATTCATCCAGGGATGAGTTCATGGCTGAATGTGCTGGTAGGAGGTGGGGCCTGGTTGGAGATGGGTCTCTGGGAGGGTGACCTGGAAGGGTGTGTTCTTGTCCCCACCTCCTCCATTCTCTCTACTTCCTGGTCTCCATGAGTTGAGCAGCTTTCCTCCACCATGCCTTTCAGCCATGCCATTTTTACCTTGGAGCCAGCTGACCATGGACTTACTCCACTGAAAGTGTGAGCCAAAATAACCTCTCCAAGTTGCGGGTGTTAGGTATTTTGTCCTAGTGACAAGGATGTGACTAATACAGGAAGCTACTCTTTACAATCATCCATTTCTACAGAGACTTTAAAAGAGTGTGTGCACACGTGCATGTGCACATGGGCATGCACATGCACACAATCAAGTAAACAAAGAGAGGCGACCGGACCCTGTATAAAACTCCCTGACCACATTTAGTTTCTCAGTGTGGTCTGGAAACAAAGCAGTCTCTGACATTGACCAACTCCACACCTTCCCACACTGGAGAAGGATAACATTGAAACCAGGAACAAGAATGGGGCTCACAATTTCTCTGTCACCTCATGGAGTTTGGATGCCCCATCCAGTGTAGTTAGGGAAAGAAATGAGAAGTATGAATATTGGAAACGAGGCAATATTGTGAATTACTGATTGTGTCATTATATTTTTAGAGAACTCGAAATACTCCAAAATTTTGGGAACAAAGCATCAAAAGGTAGTTAATTTGATACACATTAATTTTAATATAAACAAAAAACCCTAGCTAGGAATCATAATAGAAGAAATATTTCATTTACCCATCCACTAATTAAATAAGATAAGAAATGTGGAAAATCTATATAGCATAAAAGTAAGTGATTGGGCAATATAATAGAAAATTTATTTTATTTTAGAAAAGAAAGTGATAAAACCAAATATTTCTAAATTAGCATTTTAGTCCATTTCACGTTGCTATAAAAAAAAAAGCCAAGGTTGAGTACTTTGTACAGAAAAGCGATGTATTTAGTTCACATTTCTGGAAGTTTGAGAGTATGACATCAGATCAGTTTCTGGTAAGGGCCTCATGATGGGTAACATCGCATGGCAAGACAGGAAGCAAGATCCCAAACTTGCTTTATGGTAACCCACTCCAGTGGTAACTGGCCCAAGCAAATCTACTCAGTCTTTCATGACAGATGTTTGCCCATTCTTGAGAGCAAGGCCGTCATGATCTCAAATCCCTCAAAAGCCCCTCAACTTCCCAATGCTTTCACCAGAGACCAAGTCTCAGCAGGAGTTTTGGTGGGGACAAACCATAGTGATCGGTCCTTACATTTTATGTTACCTCAATCACATAGTATTTTGGAATACTGGAATTCAAAGGGCTGAATGTAAGATAATTCCTGGTGGATGAGAAGAACAGTAGGTAGTAAGAGTGGCCGTTGTAGGTACCAAAGTCCATGAGTATTGTTATGGTCTGTGTCTAGATGTCCCCGAAACCTCATGGGGTCATAGGTGGGACTTTTCAGAGGCGGCTGGATCTAGAGTGTATGATGCTGGGATCACGGGTGTGTGGTTACAATTAGTCCATGTCTGGTTTGGTATAGTTCTGGGTGTGGATAATGGGAAAGCTCAACCTGGATAGAATATAAGGGACAGAGAGAGGGCTGTCGTCATCACTTGCTGCTTTGCCATTTCACTGCTTGCTGCTTCTGCCTGCCATGGACTGTTTCTCCTCTCTGATGCGCCTCTGCCAGGCCACCCTCCTTGGAGCCTGCCAACTAAGAACTGAAACCTCCATGAACAGTGAACTACAATAAACCTTTCCTGCTTTAACTTCGGAGGTCGGGTATTTTGTCTCAGCAACAAGAAAAGTACTAAGATAAAAATATAACATCCCATTTTCCCCTGGCGGTTCAATGGAATGGAAAAGAGAATCCACAAAGAAAGTCAAACATATAAGCTTATTTAGTATCTTACAAAGGTAACATTTCAAACCAGTTGGACAAGTTAGATTAGTCAATAAATTGTGGGAAAACTGCTTGGCTGTCTGGAAAAAACATAAAGCTTGATCTTTCCCCATTCCTTATAAAAATAAATCTCAAATGCAACAGAGATTTCAGCATCGACTAAAAAACCATAGAAGCAGTGAAATAAAATACAATTTCAGAGTGGCATAGCAAACCCTAAGGCACAGAGCGCTAAGACAAGCACTGATAAGACGGACAATCACGTGCCTCAAATCCAGAAACAGACAACACTTGCTGCTGGCAGGATTGTAAGACGGTTTGGCCATCGTGGAAGCCAGCTCGACGGCTTCTTACAAAGCTCAACTTACGCTTATCATACAACCAGCAAGGGCACTCCTTGGTATTTAGCAAAGGAGTTAAAAACTTAGGTCCACATACAAATTTGTGCGTGAACACCTATGCAGCTTTGTTCATAACTGACAAAACTTGGGAGCAACCATTTCCATTTAGTAGGTAAGTGGCTAAACTGTGGCAATTCAGACAGTGGAATATTACTCACCATTAGAAAGAAACGAGCTATCAAGCCATGAAATGACAAGGAGAACATTCAAGTGCATGTTACTAAGTGAAAGAAGCCGATGTTGAAGGCTATGTACTGTTTGATTCTGACCACGTGACATTCTGGAAAAGCCACACTGTGGAGACCGTGAGAAGGTCAGTGGTTGCCAAAGGTTGGGGACGAGGCGGAGGGAAAAGCATCTGTAGCAGAGACATAGTGTTTCAAGGAGTGATACTTGAAGGATATGAGACATTTGTCCAAACCCATAGGGTGCACAGCACCGAGTGAAGACAGATGTAAGCCATGAGTTTGGGGTAATGATGACTAGAAAGTGCACCACCATGCTGGGAGATGCTGGTCATGGGGGAGGCCCTGCAGGTGCAGAGGAAGGAGGCACACAGGAATATGTGTGCCTTCATCTCCACCCTGCTATGCACCTAAAACCACCACAATGAGACTTTTTAAAAAAATAGCTAAGCTATACTTGTTAAATATAATCAAATGATAAGTGATAAGCTGGGAGAATACTATTTATAAAGTATGGCTCTTTGGTTTACAAACCTCTTAAATTCATAAAAAGTTTTGATTTTTCTTATAAAACTGAAAAACAATCCAGTAAGAAATAAAAATAAAAAATACACAAATAGCTCTCAGGCAAATAAAAATACTCCGCTTATAGTCTTAAAGTATAAAAAGAAACAGTATGATTGAATTGCTGTATTGTGCCTCTCGAATTTTCAAGAGTCAATTTGGTCGATGTTCATTGTTGTTGAGAAAGTGTATTCATCTCAGATGCAGATGCAGCCACTTATGTATAAATTGGTATGATCTCAATCAAAGTTTAAAGCAGACCTGCCCTGTGATCTGGTAATACATGCCCAGGAATTTAACCCAAATATATTTGCAAAGGTATAACAAGGCATATTTATAGTAATTCTTGCATTGCTTACGATAGCAATATCTGTCAACAACTTAAAAATGTTTATCAAATGATTATTGAAATAAATAATAATGTATCCATAGAATGGCATACCATGTAGCCATTTTAAAATATGCATATCTGTACAAGAGCCATACAAATATAGTAAAAATAGTCTAAACAAAAGTAAAGGTTTACAAAATAGGGTGCAGACTTGTAAGCACATCTAATCCTTTTTGTATCATATGCCATTATCATCCCCATTTTACAGATGAAGACGCAGGGGCACAGGAAACTTATCAACAACCCAAGATAACTCAGGTACCCCGCTGAGGATAAATGAGACAAATGGTCAGGGGTGACTCTCTAAAGAATTCTTTAGTTTTGACAACTTCACTCTGCTCTCCTCCTAACTCCTTTATCTTCAGAAATTAAAAATATTACATGGAAATATTTTTAATAATTTGGACTCTTGTTCAAGTTTTGATGACATGAATGCAGGCAAAAATATTCCCAGAGCTCACGCTGGCCCAAATTCTCACCAACAAGAGTATATGGCTTTTGTTGAATACATGGCCACTGTTAGAGACAGAAGAAGATGCACGCTTTGTATGAGGGGCTAAAATAACTGTAAAGACTGCTCTATACCACCCTCCCAAGAGTGCTTGAATTAATCAAGGATTAGACAGACTCCCAAAAACTGAACTACCTCTTCTGACTCAGTGCAGCATTCTCTAAGGGAATATACAAAATCTTTCAATATGACCCACAGTGCTCCCACCACCCAATAAAAAATAGTGGAAAATAGGATGCACAGCCAGGAGAAAGGTATTAAGCAGAAGCAGATAGAGAGAGCAGAGCGAGGGTGAATTTGGCAGACGAGGGTGTTACACTAGCCATTTGTGTATGTTCCATAGGCTCAAGGACGCAAAGAATACATAACCACACTGAGGAGAGCAATGGGCAGTAGTTATGAAATAAATGGAAATTCTAGAAACAAAAATGCAATATCTAAAATTAAAATTTTCATTGGCTAGGACTAATAGCAAACTAGATATGGCAGGAACGTTCCCGAACTTGAAGGCGTAACAATGGAAAAGATCCAAACTCAAGCACAGACAACAAACGTCAAGATATGTTGTAAATCCTAAAACAATCATTCTTTAAAAAGCCAACAGTGAGGATAAAATGGAATATACACTCACAGTTCTATTCAACACTGACCTGGAAGAGCTACAGTCAGAGCAATAAAGAAAGAAAAAGTTCACAGTTAGGAAATGTAAACACTGTGTCTATTCTCAAAGTAATCATGCACAGAGATAATGCTGTGATTAGGCTGATGAAAACAAACTGGCATCTGGTGATAGATACCAAGGAATTCTTGTTAATACTAAAATATTTACACATAAAAGTATATGATGCTTGGATTTGCTACAAAACATTCTGATTTGTGGGAGTGGGCATAGGAGAGAGGGTAAGGAAATAGGTCAAGGTGTCCATGAGAAAAGATTGGCCTGAAAAAGAAAAAAGAAAAAAGAAAAAAGAAGAAAAAAGATTGGCCTAAATTGAAGCTGGACAATGAGTATATGTGGTTCCCCGTACTACTTTCCTCTATTTTTGTATCTGTTGAAATTTTCTGCATTTTCTAAAAGACAGCGCAGGAGAGTGAAAAGGGTTGTATCAAGTAGCAGAAGATACTTACAACACATGCAAGTGACAAAGCAAGTGTGCATCACATGTAAAGAGTTCCTGTGAATCCATTAAAAAAATAAGGAAAAGAAAACAAGAGGCATGAGCAGGTACCTCACCAAAAAAGTGAAACTCAAATGGTCAGCAAACTGATTCATTAGTAGTCAGGCAACAGAGAAAGAATGATTATGGTAATACACCTGTTGGAATGATGGAAATCAAAAGGACTGATGACACCAAATGTAGATGAAAACGTGCTCACACACTGTAATCAGTGTGCAAATTGATGAAGTACTGTGGAAAGCAGTTTGGCACTATCTATTCAAGTTAAATGTGTGCATAGCCTATGCCATGGCGAGTCTATTTTCATGCATATTCTAGAGGAAAATATGTGCTTGTGTGCACCAAAATCCATGGACAAGAAGGTTGATAGGCAGAGTTATGGGTAATAGCCCCAAATGAAAAAGAACCCAGATGAGAAAGTGGTGGGATGAACATGGTAAAACCATACAGTGAAGTCCTGCAGAGCAAAGGAAATAGCAAACTACAGCTAATACACCAGAACATAATCGAATCTCCCAAACATGTAAGAGAAGCCAGACACAAAGAAATCATACTGTATCTTACCACTTACATTTTTTATTTAGGCTAAACAAAACAATGCTGATAAAAGTTAGGCAAGTGGTTCTTTTTGGAGAGGAGGGGGCAGGTGGGAAAGGCTCAGGGGAAGTTTGGAGAGGGTGTGGGGAACTCGCATTATTTCTGGATACGTGGTAGTACAATGTGTTCTCCTTGTGAGAATTTGGTCTCTTTCCTTACAATCTGTGTGCTTTTCTGTACACGTGTCTGCTTCCTGTTCCGGAATTTAAGTATAAAGAGGGAGGTCGTTGGCTCATTGATCTGCTTATTCACTGACTCATTCAGCAAATCTTTGCTGAGGGCTGACCGCAGGCAGCTGGAGCGCCTGCCTTTGAGTGCACTGCATCTTGAGTTTCTCAAGTCGGAAAAAGTGTTCTTGTGCACCAGACAAGACGACCAAACAGTGATCTTCGCCACTGAGTTGCTAGACATGGCCTGGTCTTTACTGACTGTGACTTTCTGCTGTAGTTTTAGTTGAGCCGTTTTGCCTCTCTGGACCTATGATGGTTTCTTGAGTTGATGATCTTTCCTTTAGCTCTGAAAATGCTAATTCATTAATACACTCCACGGAAGTGAGCACATATTCTCGGTGACATTCAACTTGCTGAAGATCAGAGCCACACACAAAAGACAAACAAACAAACAAAACATTGTCCCCGTCTCCAAGAGAAGCTCCGGCCTTGCCACAGCGGTCACCATCGTGACGCAGAGAGGGAAGTGCTTTGTGCCCAGGTAGACAGGTGCTGAGAAGCACAGGACGGACCCAGACTGGGACCCCCGAGCCCCTCTGGCTGGGCGGCTGACGCTGGCCTGTGGGACTGAGAGTCCCAGGCAGGCCCAGAGAGGCTCCCGGAAGCCTGGGAGCAGGCGGAAACGTCTGTCCCATAGAACACAGGGAGAAAGACAGTCCAGGACAAGGGCCGGAGCAAACAAGACAGGATTTTTACGCTCCTTTTTTGGCTTATTGTGGGAAACACGACAGTCTGTGTAGACAGGCGGCAGTGGGAGCCTGTGGACAGCGGCGTCGAGGTGGGCAGGACCTTGAGGAAGGACCTTGACTGCCACCATACAAACCCCCGCTAGCCCGTATTGACCCAGGAAGCCAGAGTGGGGCTCCTCCCGGTCAGGACTTCCTACTTCCGGGAGTCGCCTCTTGTTCAGCAAGACCCGGTAACGGTGGCCCCCTAGTGACCAGTTTAGGAGCACCTGGATGCAGGTGACTTGATAATCTTGCTCCAAAGAGTAAAATACTTGAGGGTTTTTCAAAATCTCAAAGGAAAATAAACCCACCGAGGATGTGGGTCATGAGTGAGGCCAATGTGGAGATAGCTGCATATAGGGAAACTTAGTAAACGAAGCCAGGATCTGATACCGATACTTGGGATTTGAGGAGCCAGAAGGAGAACCACCAGGCCGCTTGCTCTTCCAGGGACCCCAGGGGCTACCAGTTCTTTGAAAGACTTGAAGGTGCTTTGCATTTGGCCTCAGCAGTTGTAGCCATCTGCATGTGGGTAAGTGTCCACCTGTGCAGCATAATCAGCAGGTCTTCATACTATGAATCCTTTAGGGTCGCAATCTAAAACCCATTTTGCCCATTAGGGTAACCATGTAACAGTCGTCAAGATTTACATCAGAGAGCCAAGATCCCTAGTTACTTTACAAGTATGAAATATTTTTGGAAATATTTCAGAGAAATCTACACAAGTTCAGTGCTCCTCAGAGTGGTAAGAGGGTCCCCAGCCACTTTATGCAGAATCACTGCCCCCTTCCTACCCCGAGGACAGAGGTGTCCCAAGGACCTGACCCCTGTGGGGCTGTCCATAGAGCCCTCGGACAGTGCCCCGGCTGTCCTATGATGAGGGGACGCCACTGGCTTAAAAGGGGGCCGAGAGGGCTGGGGATTTAGCTCCGTGGTTCGAGTGCCTGCCTAGCAAGCGCAAGGCCCTGAGTTCGATTCCCAGCACCAAAAAAAGAAAAGAAAAAAAAAAAGTAGGCAGGGCCGGTGGACACTTCGTAGTTTGGGGACCACCCTGCCAGATGGCGAGCTGTCCCCTCCCGCATGACTTTGGGGCGCCCCGTCAGTCTTTCATGTACATGAAACCTGCTAATAAACTTCTGACCACAGGTGCGCCTTCTGCTTTACGTAGAAACAATCTGCTTTTCACATGGCTTCCTTGACACGGAATTTTTCAGCCCCACAAATACCAAGCAGATCGGACGAGGGGAGTGAGCTTTACTCAGTCTCACCGGGAGTTCAGTTTGGTTCTGAGAGTCACATTTACGGCTGCTCTGCTTGTGGGGCCCGTACTGAGGCCCAGGCACCTGCCTCCTCCGTGTTGTCTTCTAGCAAACCCAGACGCCCAGGCCTGTCTTCTGGAATCCGTATCATCGTACTGTAAGTTACTACCTTTTTATTTCTTCTTTATATTAGTCACGGCACAGTGTTGCCTTCTTGGACTCATGTGTACAGCTAGATTATTACCTATGACTTTTATTTCAGCCTAGTACAGGGAGGCTGGCACAAAAATTTCTTCCAGAAAAGGGCTTTGGGCTCGACAGGGCAGAGCACGGAGAAAGGAACCTGGATCTGTACTCTCTGAGCTCCAGTTCCTCATACACACATCGGCAGTGATGCCGAACTCGCGGGGCGGGGTGGGCCGGTGGCTGGTGACTGGTGTGCTTGCCATTAGACGGTAGCTGCTGTGGTTTGGAGGCTGGCATCTCCCCAAATCCACCCGCCAAAACCCAGTTCTGTGTAGTACTAAGAGGAGAGGCCTTTGGGAGCGAGGCCTCTCAGAAATCTCAAGCACAGAAATCCTCATGAGTGGGATTTCTGTGCTCGGGAAAGAGGCTGGAGGAACCCCTTGCCCATCCGCCAGGGCAGCACACTTAGGAAGTAACATCTACGAGCAAAGAGCCCTCATGGCTCACCCAGTTCACCTGCTGAGGCCTGCGCCTTGGATTTCTCAGCCTCCAAACTTGTGGACGATAAATTCCTTTTACAAATCTTGCCTACTTTAGGTGACAATGGCGCCAACGCGACTGGCCTCGCTGGCTGAGACCTCGGGGCCTTCACCACGCAGCTGTGCCCACCGGGGCCCCTCTGTGCAGCGTGGCTGGAGGCTGAGTATGTGGCATATTGTATGTGCCATGTATTTTGTGCCCCTCACACCCGGGAATCGGGGGGCGCAGGAGATGGTGCTCAGGGTCACCGAGGAGCCAGGCTGGGAAAGGGGGTGTGTCTAGGGGTAGCGTTGGGCTCTTCCCTTCCCCCAAACCCCCAAATACTGACAATTCTATGTTGTGAGTTCCTTGGTATAACAACAAATAGAAAACATTTCCTTCAACCAAGAGTTAATGTTTTCTTCAGATTAAGAAAATATAATAACATTTCCGTGCACTTCTGAAAGTCACCACTGCCCTGGGCAAGGTGCCCTTGCACCCGGTGGGTAAGCGTGCTGTGTGTCCAGCCGAGGTCACAGCACCCACACGGTGGCACTGGGGTTCCGCTGCTCTGGCACATGGTGCCCTCTGGGGACCCAGGCTGAGGGACAGAGCTGGAGCGCTCTGGGGACCTGGGCTGTGAGAGAGGACACAAGGAGTGTCCACAGCATCTTAGTAAAAAATTAGAACCCAAAACACAGGTGTCTGCGAGGCCGTAGGGCTCCCTGCAGATGCCGCATCTTGCCAGGAATGGACTCGAGCGGCCACCGCCCGCACCTGGGAGGCGAACAGACCTGTCACGTCTCAGGCGTCACAGGCGGCAGGCATCGAGCTCAGCCAGCCCGGGCCGGGAGTGCTGAGTCTCTACCGAAGTCTGCCTCAGAGCAGCTGTCTTATCCGGGTCTGACATTACAAGTCACGGCGCAGTGTAGCCCAGAAACACTGCAGTGAGAAAGGAAGCGTACTAAAAATCCTCAGAGGCTGAGAAAGTCAGAGCTGACTTCCAGAAAATCTGTGGGGCTGACAGTGCTGCTGTCCACCTGGAGTCACTGAGGGTGTGTGTGTGTGTGTGCGTGCAGGGACACTGCAGGAGCTAAGCACTGTCTATAGGGCTCAACCTGCCAGAGCCTGTTCCTGCCCCAAGTCCCTCAGGGCTGCAGTTGGAGGCTCCCGGTCTGGGGAGCTCTCTGCCGGGGCCTCAGGGGTCACAGGGCTGCAGCAGCCTTGGGGACTCATAGAGTGGCGGCAGAGGACGCCTGCAGGTAGATCGTGAGAGGCTGGTGATCTTTCCAGTTGGTGCTCAGAGCGTGTGACACGGGCTACTCACTGCAGTGGGAAGAGAGAGGGAGAAGGATTGTGGGGCTGTGTGGATAACTTGGACGGCTCGGGAAATGGTTCACTTCAGAAACCCCATCGCCACCTCTGCTGCTCCCCTCCCCTCAGCGGTCAGCAGGGCACAGAACATACAGAACTCTGTGTGGCCCCTGAGAGACGCCCACCCCGGAACCTGCTTACGTGGCTTCATTTGGAAAAGGAGTGTTTGCCCATGTAATTGAGGATCACAGGAGGTGAGATCACCCTAGGTGGCCCGGGGGGCCCTGAGTCCAATGCCATGTGTCCCTGAGGGAGACACAAAGGAGGGGACCTGGACCAGAGGAGGCCATGTGGAGATGGAGCAGAGTCAGGGCAAGGAGGCTGGGAAGGATTCTCGGGGGTCTGCTGAGGGGGTGCGGATTTCTGGCCCCCAGAGCAAGAAAGGATGTTTCTGCTGCTTACAGCCATCACACTTGAGGCGTTTTTGCAGCAGGGCTGGGAACACGGCACTGTCCCCAGAGCTGCCAGGCACAATTACCTGGGGACACAGGAAGGGCGATGTTGAGAAGGAAGTTGCTCAGAAAGCAGCAGGTGCAGCCCCCACATCCTGCCTGGTGTGGAGGGCTCACCCTGAAACCAGAGCTGCCCTGAGCCTGGGCTCCCTCTCTGCCTCCTCCTGTCCCCGCTGCCCTCTGCCTGGCTGTCTGGATGTGGGTGCACTCATGGTGCAAACAGCTCGGACAGCAGCGCAACCTCCTTCCGGAGTGAGTGGGGATGTGGGGGTCGAGGAGTCACCCAGCCAGGGACCCCGGCAACAGGGCTGGAGCTGGGACCGACCTGCGCAGAGAATGCCATGGTGCAGCTGGAACCCTGCATCCAGATGTGGGCCCAGTCCCAGCCTGGTCACGAAAAGGCAAGATCCAGGTCCTGGGGATCCCGACGGTGGTGGAAGCTGTGGACACACATCTGTACTTGGAACTTTAAAAGATGAGGCTTTCTAGGGGTGTGGCGACTCACCCCTGTAATCCCAGCACTCGAGAGGCTGAGGCAGGAAGATCCCCATGAGGTCAATGGCCAACACTGAGGCTGGTGTTGGCTACATAGTGAGTTCAAGGACATCCTGGAATACATAGCAAGACCCTGTGTCAAAAAACTAAGAAGTAAAAAAATTTTAAAACGAAGATCAACACATGCCAGGACCAGGCTATGTCATCTTGGTAGTGTTCAGCAAAGCCTTTTAATCCCCATTTTGGAGAGGAAGAGGTGGAGGCTTAGGGCGACCAAGGGCAACTAAGACACATCTCCACGGGGGTCTGTGCCCAGGGCGGTCTGCACACCCAGCCCAAACACTCCTACCGCCTCCTTCCTACTGGACGGCTCATTCTCCTGTCTCGAGACTCTGCTCCTGGCAGGGAGGCATTTTCTCTCCCCTCTTTTGATAGAATCTCCGTACTCGGGCCTGGCGGGGGGCCCTCTGTCTCTGTTTACTCTCCAGTTCTTGTTCTTGGTTCTTTGCATTTTATTGTTCCCAATCTCACAACTGGCTTTCCAACTTGACTCCACTTCCCCTAACAACTTCCACCTCTTCCAAATGGCGCTTTCAATCTGTTTCATACCAGGAAACCAGTTAGATTAGGATTGTGTCTGAAATAAGAGCAAACGGAGCCCGAAGGAGCTCAGTGCCCCTCTCAGATACGTTACAGAAATTCCTCTCTGGGCGTCGGCACCGCAAATGCTTCGTTGGAGCAAATGCTTTTGTTTCTATTTTTTAAAGAGGATCTTCACAGTGGAAACGATTGCATTGGTGGCCTCCACAGCAGGAAAGTCCGCTGTGCCACCCACAGTCATTCTACGGTGTCATCCTACCTCCGTGACTGACGCCTGCTGTCAGACCCACGAGGGCCCCACAGAGCCCCGTGGGCCTGCTGTGGATTCCGGAGGGTCCTCCATTCCTCACTGGGCCGCAGGGGGAGCAAGCTGACCTGTGGACATCTCTGCAAGGGTGCCTCCCAAGGTATCTTGCCTCCTTGTCATAGGAAGAAAGAACCAAAGGAACTGAATCTGAGCCCATCGTTATTCTAAAATATAATAATCGCTGTGGAAATAAAAATTTTACCGTTCATCTCATGCTTGTGACACAATATCGCCACCTGCTGGCCAAAACACCAGAGCGGGACTGTGGGTGTCCAAATTGTTCGGAATATGATCTCTATACTACATAGGAGTTGCAGCCATTTGTGTTCCAACCCACTGATTGCTGGGACATTTCTAGAGTCCACAAATCCAAGCGCCAATTCCCAATTACATTGCTTTTCTGCAGAAACATGTTTCCAATTTAAAATCAGAAATAACAAGTTTCGGTCTTAGAAAGGAGTCCTGTTGGGTGCTGAAGAAAGACCTCATCTTACAGACTCCCTCCCATGCACTGGCTGTGTAAACCTGAGCCTCAGTTTCTTCATCTGCAGAATGAAAATAAGAAGTCCTGCCACAGAGTGCAGCCATGTAAAACAGAGAGCATGCATATGGTGCCAAGAACATGTAGTTCAATCCATGTTGATTTAGCCTCCCATTAGTAAAGGAATAAACATTCTGTTAACTAAATAAACACACATCTATCATACTTCTTCCAAAAATACGTAACAGAAATATGCTTTGAAAGCACAAATCTCATATAAGATGGTAAAAGCAAAAGCAGAATTCAGATGGCAGAAGAGTTTGTTTGTTCGCTTCTTGTTTTGCTTCATGGTTGTTAA
>PVJO010021226.1:0-30469 GCA_004026905.1 Hystrix cristata | reverse complement strand
TATTTAGAGATCTAGAACCAGGACTCAGCAAAAGCATTGCCAACACATCTTATACTTTCTCCATTTTTGTTCTCACTTCTGTCTGTGTTTCTGTTCTATTCATCTTCTATATCTCAGATTTCTCAGGGCTTCATATCCATGTCTACTTGACAAATTAAAGAACTACATGTTCGCCATTCAGGAGACCACCCAGACGATCTAACTATCTCTCATTTAAGATCCTGGAGGAAGAGAATCTTGCTGCATAAAAGGGAAGAATGCGGTGAAATTTAAACAGAATTGCCAGACACTCAGCCTTGGGAAATGAGAACTATTGACTGCTCTTGAGTACAGGGTGTCACAGGTCACTGGGAATTGGGAAGATAGTGAAAGGTACTTAATATAAATATCTAATAATAAATATTAATTGTTCTATGTCACGATGGCAAGAGTAGGATTTAATTTTTTATTGAAAGATTAATTTGACTAAAATAATAATAGTATCACTTATGAGTACTTATTATCTATGGGAAAAGCATTTTTCTTGACATTTAACCCCACAAGCCTAAGGGTAGATGCTGCTATAATTTTAAATTAGAGATGAGAACTTTAGGTTTAGAGTAAGTATTCAAATTTGCTTGATTTTTATGATCAGTAATAGAGAACAGAATGACTTTAATTGTATTAAATATTTCAAAATGATTTGGGTCTTAAATATCAGAAGTATGCCAATAAGAATCTGAATGAAAATGGAAGACATATTCAGCGGGTGTTTGCCGTATTTCATTTGAAGATAAGGAAGGTGAGAAAAAAAACTTACCTAAGTTAAGAATAACAGATGTTTTGAAAATAGTAAGACAATGTTACATTTTAATGAGTATGATCAATCTTAAAATAAGAAAATCAAAACAAAAATTTCAACCTATGATTTCAAGGATTCTCTTTGTTTTACTCAGCATAAGACTTTAAATTCTGAGATACACAATTTAAAATTTATCTTTAAATAATATAAAGACACGAAGAAAATGATGGGCAATGGTACTAATTCTTTATAAATTCCAGCAGTTTAGCTAATGCACTTAAGAGTAAATTTGTCAGGCATTTGTCAGTTGTACTTAAAAGAAGCATTCAACTAAGAGTTAAACTCAATTTGAACCTTAAGAAAGGTGAAATAAGAGCTAGTCTTCCAAAGGGAAAAAAAAAAAAGTGAAATCAGAAATGAAGAATAAAGGTGACAAGGGCACCATCAGAATCAGTAATTATAACCCCTTGTGGGAGAGCTAACTCGGAGAGTTGAAAGTTGTCCTACAATTTTGTGAACATGGAATATTAACTTGATATAAAGCGAAACAGTATGTCAACTTCTACTTTCCATTTCAAACACATACAAATTTTCAGCAAACGCGTCTTTATACAGGAAATAAAAGAGCCCAGTTTTATATAGGTTGTAGTCCCAGAACCAATGTTCTATAAATAACACACCGATGTCAAGTGAATTACAGTCTTCTCCAGCTAAGGGAGCTGTAGGCAAGCCCAGAAGCCTATTAAGAAGGAAATGACAAGCTTTAGGCACTTAATTGTATTAGCTCTTCACTGGTAAGACACCAGAAGTGTAAAACTAATCTGACCGGGGACTGACTGGAATTGAATCTACTCTAGGATGTTTTTCCCATCTTAAAAGCCTTGTGTGTTTAAACAAAAAATCTGATTACTAGTTCGGTCAAGAGCAATTTTAGTTTTTCTTTAAGTCAAGGAGAAATTTGTTTGCTTTGATTACTTTTACTATGAGAATAAGAATATTTGTAAAACTAAGAGTACACAAATTATTTCAGGGAAGAAGTATGTATTCACCATCTATGATGAGTGGATAGCCCAACCGTGACATAGCACGATGATCTCTTTCTCTATTTTTCTCTCTATCAAAACACATCCCTATCCTTGTTTTCTTATTGTTCACAATGGACTATGCACAGTGTCTAATCTGTTTCTTTATTGTTGTCAAGTAGCCATTGCCATTCGTAGCAGATATGATATGTGCTCTGCTCAGATCTTTCTGAATCATTTACTCAGAAGGCTTCTTTCTGGGGTCTACACATAGGATTCCAATTGTGCACTTGAAACTCTTAGACAGGCCTCCCTCGAGCTATTGGGAGCACCAAGCCTTTAGACAAAGAGCTTGCCAACATTGAAGTTTATGTCCCAACAACACTGTAAGTTACAGAGAACCAGTTACAGTATGAAAGCCAGCCCATTTGCATCCATTCAGGAAAAATCCCAAAGCATGATTCAACTCCAGAGCTCCCTACGCAACCAGCATCCCTGCTGGCCTCCCCTCTTCACTGCCTTCCCCACGCTCCTCGGTGCACTTTCTTAATAAGTCACTTGCGATAAATTCTCCTCTTATTGTGTGATTTGACCTCAGATACCACTTTTCTGCTTCCTGTATTGTTCTTCTCATTGATGAATACATCAATTCAGTTAACAGACATCCTAGACAATTTCTAAACACCTCCAGTGAGCCAACCTCTAAGTTGATATGCTGTTTGAACTTAAAATCAATTGTTAGAAAAAGGAACAAAAGGTGGAGTCTTTTACCTGACCACAAAACAGCTCTCATCAATATTCCCACACCTGCCATCTCTCATGCTGGTCTTCTGAGGGTGTGTTATGCTTGAGTTATAAACGTGTACACAAAGAAGAGACTGCAGTTGGAAAATCTTGATCTCTACAAATGCTGGTAAGTATCAAATGTCTTAGAACATTATGTCTGAACGAGAAAGAACACGTAGCCCCCAAATAATGTAATGCACTGCCCGGGGTTTTCTTGGTATATTGACTATTGAAATCAGCAGAACAAAGTTTGGCGCATCAAACTGCTAAATGATATTAAATTGAATAATTCTACTTGCAACATATGATAAGTTTTTGCTAGCAGAAAATAAAAATAGGAACCATTGTATATTGGCAGATTAGAGAATATATTTATAAACCAATGGATTAAAGTTAACTATAATAACGTGAGACCTCAATATCATATAAAGTGCTAAGGACAGGACAATGGAAAAAATACCTTTGGATTCTGAAATACTAAAAGCACAACATAAACTATGTAATTTCATTGTACAGGGTAATATCCCTTGTTTAATTATTCATGTTTGTCGGAGAAAATGCTATTTTTACCACATAATTTTATCTTCCTACACATGAAAAATGAATGTGTCTGCCCAGTTAGATTCAAGGATGTGTGATTGAGATCTGACCAAAACAGCGTGGGCGAAAGTGAGAAAAATGACTTTGAGACTGACTGACTTAAAAATAGAGTCGAATGCTAAAAATTTTCTTCCTTTAATGCACAATGGGAAGAGTTCAGAATTTGAAGTCATTGAGAAAACCATCCTCCTCACCCCTAAGCAAACCTTGTGAGTCAGAATAAGCCTTAGTTTTTTGAAATCATTGAGACTGCAGGCTTGTTGTGTACCTCAGCATTGCCCTGTCTATTTCGACCAGTACACACATTTTAGTGATAAGCATTGCATCGATCAAAAAGAAAATTGAGCAGCATCTACATAAATGTTGGTTGATAATATACTAATATGAGTATTTTAGGAAATTCGCAATGTTGGAAGAAGAATTGTCAGTTATAATATAGATTTCTTTTCTACATGGGATTGAGAAAACGTGAAGACAATACCACTACCAATATATCAATGATAAGAAACTACGTAACATAAAAAGCCATTTTTTTAAACCAATTAGAGAGCTAAGGATGCAGAGACAGGCATGATAAGAACTCCAGCAAAGGAAAACTCCTTCGAGGAGAGACAATACCCAGGACTGCTTTGCTTCACGGTGGAAGACTAAGAGCAAGAAGGGTCCGCCATAGATGCATGGAAAGATGAGTACTTCATGTAGGAACAGGGCGTGGCCTGACCTGTCTGGGAAGATGAACTTGACCTTGGGGAGTCCCCTTGACCTGACGTCAGCCTGGGGCACGAAATTCCAATCGCCCCTCTTCTCACAGGATCGAAAAACTCTCATGCAGATAAATGTGAATGGCACCACGGGTTCGCCCCTTCTCTCCCTTTTTGCCTTGCGCACTTGCCCTCTTGCCCCCTGAAACCCCTTAGCCCCCTGCTCCCTGGTCTCCCAGGCCTTTTCAGATTCCTGACCGCAGCATCGCCCAGTTATTTTATCCACCTGGCCTAACCAGTTTCCCTTTTGTTACTTAAATAAACTTTCTTAATGCCCTAATGCCCTAAAATTCGCTCCTGCAATTCATTGCCTGCACGAATAAAGAACCTGGAAATATACTTTCTGAATTCCCCTTCCCCTCCAACAATATACTGACACAGTTGTGATATTGTCAGGGACCATCACAGCAATTGGGAACAGGCAGAATCTTGAGCCTCCACCTGTTACTCATCAAAACCTTGACTCAGGTTTTCTCCTAAGGTAGTCAGGGACTTAAACATGGTTTTTGCTTTAAAAAAGAAAAAAGAAAGAGGAAAGAAAAAGGAAAAAAAAACCACTGTGGTTCTTCACTTGTGTCTACAAACGCCCAATAAATAATTAAGATTACAACAAACCTTGACCTTCATTTTGTGAAGCTCTGGATGAAAGCGCTCCCTGCTCTGCATAGGCATGTTAGTTTAGGGAGTGTTGATTTGTTAGTCCTAAATCTATCTTATCAGCTTATCTTTTCACCCTTCAAGACCGAGGACACCAGGATAAGAGGTTTGCAGGGATATTCAGCTATACCCAGAAGTCTCCTCCCATTATTTTATACCTTGCGCAATGTTACCTGTGCAATTCCAGGAAAAGCAGAGCACCGCATGACAGAAACCACCATGAACAAAAACAATCATTTTATGAAACAAAACCACCCTTCAAGCCATGAAGTGTCCAGGAATACCAAACCAGGACTGAGATAAGGACTGATTGGACCCCACCCACCCGCTAACCCTTAAAATCAGACTTCTTACCATTGTGGGTGAGCCAGTCTGTCCCCTGGATCAGAGTATTCATTTTCCAGGTAATCAAGCTGCTGTCTTTTCTTTTCTTCTCTTTCTTCTGTACATTCATGCTTTAGTTTTAATATCCATTATTACTAAACACAAGGTGCCACACTAGTCAGTGATAGTAGCTGAATGTTCACCGAAAGTTTAAAAATCAGTGATGAGCTGAGTTAGCAATACAGGCTGTGTAGGACTCCCACTAACAAAGGTTTGCAGTATGCTGCCAAATATCCTCCCTGGGCCTTCACAGTGTTCTTAAAACCACTATGTGGGCACAGTAGGAAAGATGAAAGGCCCAACCAAGCACAAGATCATCTTCACAGAGCCAGAAGGTGGGAAGAAGATATGAGAGAATCGCTTTGGAATCCTTCTAAACATTGTGATGGTTAACTTCATGTCAAATTTCCTGGCCTAAGGGATGCCCAGATAATTTGTAAAGCATTATTTCTGGGTGAGTCTATGTCTGGAAGGGTGTTTCCTGAAGAGACTAGCATTTAAATCAGGAGACAACGAAGATCCACCCTCACCAATTGGGTGAGGTTTAGAAAGAATCTATTTGATGGCTTAAATAGAACAAAAAGTGGAAGAAGTATGGATTCTCCCTTTGTTCTTGAATGGGACATTATTATGGTTGAAATCTAAAATGTCTTCCCAAAGCCTTATGTGTCCAGAGGTGGGACTCTCAAAAGGTAATTAAATTGTGAGGGAGCTAATTTCATTAATGGGTCAACTTATTGATAAGTTGATAGCAGAAGGAACTATTAGGAGGAGGAACCCAGCTGGAGGGGAGTTACTGTTGTGGGGGCCTTTGAGAGTAAATCTCCTAGTCTAGTTCTTCTTGCTCTCTCTGCTTCCTGCTGCAATGAGGTAAGCAGCTTTCCTCTGCCCTACCCCTCCACCAGAATACGTCAGCCTTGGAGCAGCCAGTCATGGATGGAAACTGTGAGCCAAAATAAACCTTTTCTTTGTTAACTTGCATAGATCAAGTACTTTGTTCGAGTGACTCAAAGCTAAGTAATAGAGATGGCCTCTTTTCCTGCTGTCACATGGCAAATCTCCTGATTTTGTAGTTTTTCTACTCTGACATGTATGCCCAAAACCTCTCTGGTTCTTCGATTTTTGTACTTGGACTGAGATTTATGACATCAGCTCCCCTGTTTCTCAGGCCTTGGAAGGGAGAATAAATTATAGTCAGGTTTCTTTGTTCTTCAACTGCAGATGACAGATTGTAAGATTTCCTGGCCTCCATAAATACATGAGCCAATTTCCACAAGAAACTGCATTTTATATATCGTTATATATCCTATTGGTTTTGTTTCTTTAGAGGATTCTAATTCAGGCATGGTGGCTCTTAAACTGATTTGGAGGCAGTGAAACAGTAATCCAAACTTAAACCAAAAAAAAAAAAATGCAAAAAATGGGAAAGAACATCCAAAGTCTGTAGGACAGAATTAAAATTGTCATATTTGTCAGTGGAGTATCAAGGAAGAGATAGAAAATAGGGTGGAAAAATTGTTTAAAGACAAAACAACTAAAAAAAAATACATTACCCTGTCACATATTTATCTTAATAGCTCTTTAAAAGGCTACTAACTGAAGCAAAACCAATAAAAGGTTTTGTGTGTATTGTAACATCTTCAGAGAAAGTACAGTCAACCTACTTCTTTGCACAGACTATTTCAAGCCCCCCCCAGTGGATGTTTAGCAGAATAGGCGACCATTTTGATGATCGCCATGCTACACTAACCAAACACAAAAGCAACCTTGGCCCCACTGAGCAGCAGCAGGGAGGCTGATAAGGGCAACAGACTCCCACATACCTCCAGTTACAGCACGTGGAGGCGGCAACTCCCCATTTACTTCCTTGTGAGCGTGTCAGTGGGATACAGAGAAGAGCTGAACTTCTCTATTTCAGCAGCAATACAACCATCTAGGTCACTCCTCTACTTACCTCTGCTGTTGGTGCTACCACAGGCTGATGAGCAGCTGCTTTGGCCCCAGCCTGGCAACAGTGAAGTGGAGAAAGGCCACACAAGGTGTTGGGAGATGATGCTGGTCGGCATTCCTCTTTTCCCCTCTCTGAAGTGTCAGTAGCGAGTCCAGGAAGTGCTGAATTTTTATCCTAATTCAGAAATAAGAAATTGAAGGAACAGAGTGAGGCTGGTTGGCTCTTTGCTTGTATCCATCCCTACTGGTATCAGTATAGGAAGAAAGGAATTGAGCATTTCCCACACTTAGCAGCAAGGGAGCGTACGGAGACAGTGGGACATCATGTTAGTTACGGTCCTGCTTTGCCCCTACTGGTACCAGCAGGACTCAGGTTGGGTTAGAATCTCCACACTCACTGAGAATGAGTGACTCTTTATGTCGGTTCATCGGTGGGAAAGGGGCCCAGTGGGGAGCTTAATTCCTACTCCTGCTTGGCATAGTGAGAAAGTATGAGAGACTAAGATTTTGCTGCATTCCTATCAGTAGGACTCAGGGGGAACTAAACATTTACTCAAAGCTGGCACTATACACACCATATAAATGGAATGACTGCCTCAAGTGAAGATGGAAGAAAGAAAGATTATGATCCAGAGCCTCATAAAATAATCTCTAAAATATCCAGTTTACACAATATCTAATGTATCCAGTGATTGAGAATCACTCATTATACCGAGAACCAGTAATATCTCAATTTGAGTAAGAAAAGACCATGAGCAGATGCCCACACAAAAAGGATGTATAGATTGGAATTATAGGTCAAGAAATTTAACGCAGCCATCATAGACGTGCCTTGTGGAGTATTTAGGAATATGTTCCATACACGTGAAAATAACAGAAACACTCAGCAAAGAAATAGAAGATATACAACAGAATCAAATGGAATTTTAGGAACAGAAAAATACAATCCAGATAGAAAACTCATTCATTGTCTTCGATAACAAATGAAAGAAACAGAATAATCCGTTGGTTTTCACGATTAAAAAAATAGAAATTAGCTGATGTAAACTACAGAAAGAAAATAGGTTGAAGAGAGATAAGAACAGAAACTTAGAAATCTGTTGACAAAGGCTTAATATTTGTATTTTCAGAGTTCCAGAAAGAGAAAGGAAGAGAAATTTGGATCTGAAAAAAATATTTAAAGAAATAATAGCTGAAAATTTCCTTAACAGGAAAAAAAAAAATCACAGAGGCAAGAAACTTAGGAAAGATGTAAAGTCTATATTAATGCTTTTTTTGCACCTAAATTTCCACTAATGTCAATAGGATATTAACCCAAGAGAAATAAAACATATAGAGAACTAAGTAAAAATGAAAATACAGCATTATTGAACTAAATGATTACATTAGAAAAATCATTCCTAAAATACATTTCCATCTTACGAAACTCAGAAAAGCAGAGTAAAAAAAACTCAAATCATACAGAAAAATGTAAATTATGAAAACTAGAGTGCTTATAAGTGCATATGAAATAGAAAAGCAATAAAAAATTAAATGATAATGTTTTCTTTGAGAAGACAAAAAAATGACTTTTATGTATAAATCCAGCTAAACATATGTAAAACACTGGGGGAGAAGCTGAAGAAAATATTTTAGAATGGAGAGACATGACATATCCATGGGCTGGAAACTCAGTGTAATATTTTAATTCTTTTCTGAACTGATGTACTTGCCTTACACAGGTCCTATCACAATTCCAGCAGGACTATTTTGTAGATACAGGCAAGCTTATTTGAAAATTTTCATGGAAATCCAATAAAATTAGCATATCTGGGACTATTTTTAAAGACAAAAACAGGAGAAATTGGTTGACTAGACCTCAAGATCAGTACGTACTTATATTAATCAAAGGACGGTAAAGTAACAGACGCCTAGATCACTGAGACAGAACTGAGAAATAAATAGATTGGAACAAATTTGTTCAACTGACTTTTTTCAGAACTGCGAAAGTAGTTCAGTGGGGGAGGGATAGCCTTCCGACAAACAGTGCTGGAGCAACGGAACGTCTGTGTGTTGGGGGGAGTTTAATCTACTTTCACAACCTTCAAAAAATTAACTGAAATGGATTGTAGACTTAAATATAAAGCACGAGATTATTAAAACTTTAGAAAAAAAATCGTAGCAAGGAACCTTTGGAGTCCAGATTTCAGTGAAGAGTTCTTACATATAACACCAAACCATAATGTAAAAGAAAATAAATCAGTGAGTCGCATGTTGATAACATTAGAACTTCAGCTCTAAGGTACATCATGTTAGCAGAATGAAAGGACAGACTACAGAATGAAATATTTGCTTACCATCTATCTGACAAAGGACTCATACCAAGAATATATAAAGAAAACTCAGAATTCAACAGTAAAGGAAAAAGTCGAAATAGAAGTTGGTGACAGAACAGATATCTTTTAAGAGAATAGTCAAAAAATCAGAACATATAAATATGCTCTACATTATTAGCCACTAATAAGTATGCAGTAGGGCTGTATTAGTTACCTTTCTAGAGTCAGAGGTTTGCAAGAGAGCAAATTTAATATAGGACATCTACAGGTTACAACATTCATCCACTAGTCAAATGCAGGAAGAGTGCTGAATGTCTGTCTATGCACTGGAGACCCAAAAGATCCAACCAAGGGCTGGGAGCCCACAGCACTCTCCAGTGTACATCTGTCTGCACTACACGGCTGAAGAAATCTATACTAGAAGCAGGATAAAATGCTCACAGCAGAGATGAAGACCACTGGTGACTTGACGTGAACAGCAGCCATCCTCGATGACAGCAAGGCCTGGAGCTCCTCCTCAGAAGAGAACAGCCGAGTTCCCTTCTGGAGAACCAGACACAACTGAGCTTCTCCAGGGAAACAGCCGGCACCTATCTCTGCTCCTGTTTTCCTTTATGTTGTGTTGATAACAATCCTCAGGTGGATCCTCTACACCCAGAACCACACCAACTCAGTTCAGCTGAGCGCTCCTGCTCAAACTGACTGTATCAATCCACAACAAGGGCCACGATGAGGTATCAAATATACCTATTAGAAGAATTAATTTTGTTTGAAAAACTATATTAGCAAGGGTACGGAAATCTTATTTCTTATACATTACTGGTGGGGAATATACACTGACTCAGACACTCTGGGAAATAATTCGAAGATTTCTGGTTAAATTTAAACATATACTTTCCAGAAAACTCATTAATTGTGCTACTATGCATTTATCCCAGACAAATAAAAATAGACCTACATAAAAACCTGTACATGAATGTTCACGGTATCTTTATTCATGAGAGCTGAAAACTACCCAAATGTCCTTCCAGGAGTGAATGGCTAAAAGAAAATATTGTGGTACATCTATACAGTGAAATACAACTCAAAAACGGAAGCTTGAATGGTCTTAAGGAAATTTATAATAAAAGAGTCAACCCCAAAGGGAACACACTATATGATGTAATTTATATACTATTTGTGAAATGAGAAAATTATAGAGGTGAAGAACTCAATGCTGTTTGTAAGGATTAAGGTGAGAGTGAAGAAGGGATGTATGCAACTGGAAAGAGGCTGCATGGGCATCTTCATGGTGATAGGGCAGTTTTACATATACATTAAATGTGGTAGGTTGTATTCATCCACACATCCTGAAGTTGAACGCGTGTACATGCACACAAACACACACGAATAAGTACAAGTAAAACTGATAAAATCTGGATAAACTTGGTGGATTATACCACTGCTGACTGTGTGAACTTCACACTGTATTACTGTATTAGAGTTACATAAGATATTCTCATTGGAGGAAGTTAAACATTACAGTCACACAGAACCTACTTATTACTTTTGTAACTTCTTATGCATGTGTAATCATTTCAAAAGTTTAGAAAGCCAAAAAAAAAAAAAGACAAAAAAGATATAAAGTTGAATGTTCTTTCATGGGAGGATATGCAAGAGAAAATGGATGAATAAATAACAGACAGAATAAGTTAAAATCAAACAACAAAATGGTAGACTTAAACACAAATATAAAAGTAATGCATAAATTAATGTTAAGACGTATTGTGCAATAATATAACTTTTAATATGTACAATGACAGTGAGACTCTCAAAAGCATTTTGCCGTATGAAAAAATGCAGCATATTCAGAATCAATGATTCAAAGTATTTGAGTTTTAAAATGAGACCAAAGCGATCTGTGGGAACACAGGTTCAGAAAGTGTTCGCCTGGGAGGTGGCTCCATTTGGCTGTAAAGGGCACTGGGGAACTCTCGGGAGTGATGGAAATAACTGGCACCTTGGGAGCTGTGTGGGTTACACAAGTACATGCTTTTGTCAAAACTAATCAGACTGTACACTTCACATGAGTGCATTTCTATGGATACAAATTATACCTTAATTTTAAAACGTCCTTTAAAGAGAACTTTAAAAAATGTTCCCACACCCTTGTGAATCATCAAGTGCACTTCCTCAGAAGCCCACGCTCCATTTGGAGGTTGTTGGAGTAGAACAAATACATGATGCAGTACCCAGAGGCACTTGGGAACTTTAGATCAAAAGGGCTTCAGTAATCATTTTTTACGTGACTGCAGATAGGTCACACGCTGCTCAAGTGCTCAACCTTGTTTTAACTTCCTCTTCCTTTGTCTGTTGAAACTAAGACAAAATGAGGAAGTCCAAAAGCTTTTTAATTTTTTAGCTTTTTCCCCAAGGAATTGGAGATTTTCCATCTATTTTGCAGAGCAATGTCCAGAGAAGGTGATGACTGTTCCTTAGAAGGCAAAACACCATTAAAGAAACCAAGATCACTATCATGGAGGGAGCCTGTTAGAGTATACTCCATAGGGGTATAAATTCAGTTGTGATAATCCATCTATGAACATAGGCAAATACACTTTACGCAAATTTATTTTTGTGTAAAGCACGAATTTAAGGTGAAATGCACAAATTTAAGGTGAAATTACCTTTTCAGATGTGGTCTTTAACCCCTTACAATTTACTTCTCCTTTTAGAGCTGGCAGTGTGCAGTCTTTTATTTACATTTACCTAGTGTGAGCTGTTCTGCAGAAATACTGTCTGTGATAAACATGGATTGGGATGCCTTCTCTCCTCCAGTATGTTTTTATTTAAACTGACTTAAAAGACTAGAAAATATTTCAGCTAAAAAACTAAATGAAAACAACATAATGTCATTGATAGCATTTATAAAAAATTTTACAAAAAGCCTTTATTTTCAGTTATGTCTCTAAAAAAACCCAGGTCTGCAAATACCTTGCCCAGTGATTCAGAAGCAGTGACTATGTTGAGATGCAGTTTAAGTCAAGCTCAAAATAAGGTATATGTAAATTTTTTTGAAGTATGGCAATTTAGGTGTGCATAGCAGTATCTCTAGAGGGTTCATCATTCCCAGATATTTAAAAAGTATAAACTGTCATTTACTATTATATTATTATGCTCAGAAATAAGACTCAATGTCTTAATCTTTCCTTTTTGTGATTTACAATGTCAACATCAGTAATGGTACCTAAAACTGGTCTATTAAAGCAAATACATAAGAAGGCATGAATGTATGTCTGTTGGGCTGACGAGTGCAGAATCCAGCAACAATTCTCTGCTGGGAATTATAAAATGAAATACTAATTTCTGCCTTCATGGAGATTAGCATCTTGTAGGAGTTCAATCATATTTGTAGAATAAATGAGTGAAGGAGCATCAGGTCTACAGAGGGGGAAGTTAACATTCCATTAATATTCATCTAAATCTCTGGGCTCTGTCATAAATCTTTCTAGTGTCATCTCTTTTAATTTTTAATCCCACCCTTATTTATTTATTTTTTTCAGAGATGAATAAAGGATACTTGGAGACATGAAGTCAGCAGCTCCACTTTATACTACTTTGGAGCAAAGCCATACAGGGCCATTAAATTTCCCATCAATTACCTAGACCAGAATTGTGAATCCATTTCCTCAAATCTATAGATGCTGACTTAAAACCCCATTCATGAAGTCCATTTCCCAAAGTAGCTCTTGAGTCACCTAAAAATTCTACTCAAATTTAGAATTTTGACTTTAACAAGTTGTATATTAAAAAAAAAAAAGAACTGGCCACAGGGTCTGCCATTTTTGTTTTTTCTCTCAAATAAGTTTATCAAATGCTACTATATTCATCAATGTAAGGAACTTTTGAAAAAATAATGTATTCTCTCTACCTTCTTACAGATACCAGGAAAATATCTGAAAAAGATGTATCTGAAAAAGATGTTGCATTTGTGACATTAACCTAGAAAACAGAATGGACATTACATCCCTTTGTAACCCTTACTGTGTGGTAACAGAATGGGACGAGTAAGTGTTTTTTTTTTTTTTTTTTCTACTTTGTAATTTTAGTTATAAAGGAAAAAGTATTGAGGCTTAAACATGAATAACTAAAACATTTTGAATCTGATTTGTGTAATCATATTCAGAAGTTCAACCTTCTCGGTTCACTTCTTAATTATTTTTCATCTCCTAACCAGTTCTGCTCTGATCATTTAGTTGGTAAATAAGAAGTGCTGATTCCTAACTGAACAATTTTTATTGCTACTTTCATGTGTGTGTACACATGTATGTATCTGTGTTTGTGAGACAAAAAAATGATTTATCCTCCCAAGTAACCATTAAGAATGTAAACTATTCTTAAATATTTGGAATATTACCCTTTTATTATATAGATTATACATACGTTGATTTCTTAAATTTGAGAAATAAAGAAAATCATGAAAGAGTTTAAATGTTTTATTTTTTTTGAGGTAGTAATTAGTTCCGTTTTCTTTTGTTTTTCTCATTTCCTGTCTCCCTGATCCAGAAGTAATAGCCACGTGAAGCAGAAACGGAGCTTCACTGTTTCCAGGTAACATGCTGCAAGGCCTAATGAGAACTTTACTATATTTCCTGGATTTCCGGTTTCAGAAATTCTTTGAGCCCTAGAGGGTGGAGAGGAGAAAGAGAACGATGAATTCAAATGTATGACTCCAGAAGCTGCTTCTCTTTGAAATAGGGAGAAGTCTGTGTGTCTCGCCTCGTGTCATCCACAATTCTGACCCTGCTCTTTGGTCAGATTGAGATGAAGAATCACTGTGAGATCGCCCTGTCGAGGTTGAACCAGGGTCTCTGGGGTGCCCCAAGAGATCCACATCCCAGAAAAAGATAGAAACCAGAGACACACACCCTAAGGGTCCAGCACAGGCGACACTGTGAAGATACTTTGTTAAGTGAACACAATTTTTTAACACCACTCTTTTTCCAAGAAGGAAATGCTGACATTTTCAGTGTTGTCATCTGCTCAGTAACAATTTTGAATATGTATGAGTCATGTATGATTCTTGCCTTCTCCCTTCCTTCTCTAATCAGCCTATCCCCCAGTCAACCCAAAAGCAAGCCCTGACAGGTATCTCTGCGGAAGCTTTTCACTCTCTTTGCTTCTACTCTAGGCCCACCTATTCTCTATTCTCTGCTATAGCTGCTTCCTGACTTCACCTATGCTGGCCTTTCTTCAGGCTTGTTCTACAAAATAGTTATGATTGTTTAATGTAAATTAGATTAAAGTCACTTAAAACTTCCACCCCTTCCTTAGAATATAAATACAAACCATTATCCAAGGTCCCTCCATGGGCCACACCTGCCTTTTTCTCGACGCACACCACGAAACCCTGTTCTGCTCATTCTGTTTGCAGCCTTGATTTTAATTCAGGCTTTTCTATGTTTACTTCTCTCTGTCTGAAATGGTTTCTCTTAAATCTCTCTCTTTTTTCAGGCTCTGTGTCTGATGTAACATTCTCAGTGAAGTTTTTTCTGCTCTTCTCTGGAAATTCAGGCCCCACTCCCCTTGACAAGGCACATGTGTGCCACATCTGCACAAAGAGGTCATTCATTAAGTTTCACAAAGTGACATGGGGCCATTTGAATGGAAATTCAATAAAGAGAAATGCATAGCTGTCCTAAGGTTTCCTAGTTATTTGGTGCTGGGGTTTAGATTCAAGGTCTAGAAGAATTTGTACTCTTGAACTCTGTGATATAATGTCAGTAGAAAGCTTCATGAACTAGAAAGTTCAATCATTTCTCCATATCTAGGGTTCACGCTGGCTTCCTGGAGCTGGGCCTTTTGTAGGGAGAGGAGGTCCCAATTGTGACTAAAAGACAATGTCCTTCAAAGTGGGAGGATGAGCTGTCAGAGTGAAACTAAATTTTTTAATTGATCGTGGACTGAAATTTCAACCATTTCATAGCATATATTTGGCTGTGTCTTACACATTATTAACTTTGAGATTCCAGCCTTTGAAATGCCTTACTATCATGCTTTGTCTGCCTCCAAAGTTTACGTCCATTTTTCAGACAACATGATGTTTGGCCTTTTAAATTTGTGTATGAATATAAAAGTACATTTCTGACAAGACTGAACAACAACAACAACAAACTAATTGAAAAATATTCTAAGCTCCAAACTGCAGAATCCCGTGGTGCTTGGTACAGAAGGCCCGCACAGTCAGGTAAGCGGAGTGCAAGTGCTTTTCAAGGTTTTTTATTTCTCCAGGATCTTCTTTGAAGTGGTGCTTTAGGAATCACAAATAACTTCCACTGTCCCTGCAAAGGGCAGGATTAAGGCCCCATTATTAGGAGGAAATGAAGGCTTAGGCAGTTGCAGCAAATTATATGAGGCTTTGGCCAAGTGGCAGCGAAAATTACCTTGTCTGCTTTATAGTGTCTGTTGGGCGTGAAAATAATTGAGAATGGCTAAAAGTACCCAATAGCATGACAAAGTTTCTTTCTAGGAAACTGATTGAACTCTCAAGCCACATAATATTCTTTTATTTTTTAAATTTTTTTAAATTTTTTTATTTTTATTTTAAACCAAGAACATGTATTGGTACATTCTACATACAATGGTCACATTCATTACATTTATTCTGTACCTATACATGATGCATCTTGGTTCTCCCCCCTCTCCCCCGCCCCTCCCATCTGCTCCCTCCCTCCCTATTTACAGCAGGTTCATTCATCATTTTCCATATTTTCCCTTTCCCCCCCCTTTCCCCTGTTGCCTTTCTGCTTTTCCCCTTCTTTTTTTCTAGTACTCCTCTCCTCTGCACACCATCCTCCTTTTATATAATATCTATTACACCTCTTTGTCCTTATTTACAGTTATGGTTTCTCATATCAGAGAAACAATTCGATGTGTACTCATGAGTGACTGATTTATTTCACTTAAAAGTATGTTCTCAAGGAACATCCATTTATATACGAATGACTCTAATTTATCCTTTTTTATTTAAGCCACATAATATTCTTAAAGAATCTCTTTTTCCTGGTACAATCAAATTTTTACCTCAAAAATAGACACGATTTTTTTCATAGTGTAGTTACAGTGGTAGAGTGGGAGCTTGTCTTGGAGTTCTGGTATTCTCTGGTGTTATTTACATATTCTCACTTCTGGTCTCTGAGTTTCACACATCAACACTGATGTTACTGTGCAAAGCTTTCATGGTATTTGCTTTTCATTTTTATCTCCCTCCACCTCACTCAGAAATAATCAAGGTAATAAGGAGCATGTCCAGGCAAATTAACTAATGTTGCAATTAATTTGCAATCATGAAGTTGATAATTTTCATCACATTCAGGTCGAAATGACTCATGAAGAATGTGAATTCTCCTTTGAACTTTTTTATAAAAGTGATGTTATGGACCGGCTCCACTGGGCTGGGGGATGGTGATAACACTGATATTGCAGAGCCAGTGAAAATTACCTTTATGTTTCTTCGTACACCAAAGGGCATATTATTTGCCCTTAGGATTCTTCTAATATTTTTTATTACTTTTGATCTTTCCTCAATTAAGCAAGCACATCCTACAAAATTTAGTCTCTAGTCCAATATTTCTGCACATTTTGCATTGAATATTGCCGTGTTTATATACTTAGTGATTAAGTTGTTGATCAAGAAATAGGCATGTAATAACTGTTCGTATGAAGCCGTTCCTAATAACCATCTTTAAATGCTTTCATAATGTGTTTTTATAACTTTCCACATCTATAATTTCTATTGTCTTTAGAGAAAGGGAAAACGATACACTGTTACAATATCTGCTGAAAGACACTTATTACTGTGATCAAAAGCTTCTCAGTTTTAAGTTATCAAGAATATGTTAGACACGTTGACCCCTTACCACAAATACATGGGAAACTGTGGGTACCCAGGCAGGGTAGTGATGGGGGGAATGATTAAAGAATGTTATGTTCATGTAAATATCTGCCAGAATGGGACCCATTAATCTGTATAACCATATGCACTAATAAAAAATGTAAGAAAACAAAACACTTAAAAAAGCAATCAATGTAAAAAAATTACTGATATAATAGTTGTATTCAACTATCGGTAAGTATATATATGAATAAGATGGGGCCTAAACCAAACACCTGTACTTAATATTATCGTTTATCTTTCTGATCTAGACATTGAATTCAATACATTAAGAAGGAAAAATGAAAATCTGTCGATATTTCCAAAGGCTGTCTTGCTATTGAAAACTTCCAAGACAATATAGTCAGTAATTAAAATGTATAAAAGTTTTATAAGATGATGAAATTTCTATATGATGAATATGACAAAATTAATTATTTAATTTTATTAATAAAATAACCCTTTATGAAAATATAATGCATGAAGAACATATCTATAACAGGAAAAGCAAGTATGATCACAGAAAAAAATCCCATAATCTATCAGGAGTTCCCACTCAACTTTCTCTTTTATTTGTTTATGAGCAGCTTTTCCACATTTGATACAAAAGTTGAGATTTTGTTGATTATGTGCAACGATTTTTACATTTGTATTGTTCATGCCCCACTCACAAAATATTTTGACATTTTATTTGGTTTCAGTTGCTCAAAATGGTTTTAGGCAAAGCAAATGGGTTACCCTAGGTAGGTACAAACAACTCATAAAGATTTTATAAGAGTAAAAGTTTTATACATATGTTCATGCATATATTCAAAGGTAGTTCATTCTGCAATTTCTTTATCTGTTCAGTGAATATGTGATTTCTGTGCTATTCTCTGAATCTCTTTCTTATAAATCAACTTCTGATGCAAAATTCTTTGACTTGTAAAGACATATTAGAACAAATTTCAAAATAGGCCATATGTGACATGCCGGAGGCATGGTGCCTGATTAGAATGAGCATTGGAATCTTTTATGGCATTGAATGTAATTTAAGACACCATGTTGTTACTTAGGAGGAAGCCTTATTTATAACAGCAGTGCCATGCTGCATAACAGATGCCAGTGGAAAGTGAAAACTACAATGAAATTAATTTGACCTTTCTCAAGACTGCAGAACGTAAATCAGATGTATTTAACAAAGATCAAGTTTGCAAGAAATAGCTTCAACTTCATACATGTAAATGTTTCAATGAAAGAAATGAAGGCAACACTATGCAATTTTGAATATTGCTTAAATTAATAAAAAATGATGAAAAAATGTAATTTGGAGATGTGCAGCTTTTCCTCCCTAGATATATGTGGCATGCTAACTAATTTGGCCATTCTGCTGCATTTTTCAGGTCATGAGGCATAGTACAGGTATCAATCTGTTGTGTATACAACAAAAACTATTTTCCGATGCCTAAGTGGGATAACTACATTATTATGTTGGTATCTATTTGGGGGATGATTTTGTTAGCAAGTCTACTTCAAGGTTTATGAGCTAATTTTTTAATAAGATCTTCAGAGTTTCAAAATCTTTATATATGAAAAATGATAGATCAATTCTTCCCCAAAATAAAAGCAAAATGATTGAAGTTTTTCTGGCTGGAAGAGAGGGCAAGAGTTTATTCTGAAGACAAAGTTTTTAAGATTAAATCAAGTTTGGCAAGAAGCCTGCTTTATTTTAATAAACGAATGGACAGGGGCCAAACTCATTACTAGTGGAATACCTAGCAGCCTCTAAGCATATAAGTAAAAATAGGACGAAACTACATATATTTTAGCTTGCCAATTCCAAGACAGAAAGGAACCCAGTTCATTCATTTATTCTGCCATTCATCTATTCCTGCAAATACCCACCCTACTATGTAACAGATGCTGGGAAAATAAAAATGACTAAGAAGCAGGCATTGCTTTCCAAATTCCTGGATCATGTTGGTTGCTGTGCTCTGCTTGCATACGTATCTTTTGCATGTCTAAATACCATAATATTGGGATGGATAAGATTCTAAGGGTCACAGTTCTGCCTCAGGAGTGTCCAGAATGCATCTACAGATGATCCAAAATATTCTTGAATGTAGATAGTAATTCAAAATGTACAGCAGGGGAGAATGCATGTTCCAGGTACAGGAAAAAGAACGAAAAAAAGCACAGGATGTGGAGTGGGCTCGACGGGCCTCCAATGCTACATACTGGATGTTCTATTCTACCCCAAACAATGAAGATTGTAATGAAATGAGTTTAACCAGAGGAAGAACACTGCTGTGTTTACACTGCAGAAGGATAAACCTTGTTGGAATGAGATTCTGGAAATGGCACAGGGTAGGCAAAGTGTAGTATGAGTCAGGGAGGCATTTTTAGAAATCCAGAAAAGCTGAGGGGACCTGGATTAGGACAGCAGCCATGGTAGTTGTGTTAGCTTTTTGTCACTGTGTTCAAGTACTTGAGGAAAATAATTTAAAGGAAATAAGCCTTATGCTGTCTCATAGTTTCAGTCCCTGCTCAGCTCCGTCACTTTAGGCTTGTGTTGGAAGAGGGTGACAGAGGAGATCTGCTGCTCTTCTGACAAGGCCTGGGACTGGATGTAGTTCTCAGGGTCATGTGCCCATAATCCACTCCTGTTATCTAGGCCCCGCCTCTTGGTTTGTCAACTCTCAAAAATGCCACCAAATTATGATCTTATCAGCAGTTCAATCCACTTGCTAACTCTAAGCATTGTAGCCCTGGAGATCACCACCTCAGTACCTGAGGATTTTTTTTTTTTTTTTTTTTTTTGAGTGCTGGGGATCAAATTCATGGTCTTGCGCTTGTTAGGCAAGGGCTCTACCACTGAGCTAAATCTCCAACACCAGTATTGAAGTCTTTGAGAGACACGTCATATTTAAACCATAATAGTAGCCAAGAGGGAAAGCTGTATGGAAGTGAAATTGGGAGGTGTGATCATAGATTTCGTGTCTTAGTAGGTATATGGAAAATGAAGACAAGATTTAAAACCATTTATATTAAAACAATTTGATTTGGGATACCTGAAGGAAATATGGTAAGGTGTTCAGGAAATTTCAAAATCAAGAACTGATTGAAAAATATTTGGTCCAGACCTAGATTCTCAAAACTCATCGATAGAATAAATGCACTGAAGCAACAGAACTGATTAAGTGGCCTAGAGAGTGGATACAATATAAGAAAAGAGATGCTCAAAAAGAAAAAAGAGAAACATAAATATTTAGTTGTGAGGCCTGGGAAGTATGGCTGGGAAAAAGGATAATGCAGCAATGGGAGAAAAAATTTGCAGAAAAGAACTAATTTATAGGCAGCTTTCTGGTGGCAGGAATTTTTATTTATTTTATTTTAATGGTACATTTTAGATGCACACAGTGGTAACATTCATTATAAGGGATTTACTCCTGTACGTGATGTATCTTGTTGCTTCTTTTTTCCCATTCCCCTCCCCTCCCTTCACCCTGTCCTCCCTCCTTATTTACAAAAGCTTTGTTTCCGTTTTTTCCTTCCATTTCTTATTTCTCTTGTCCCTCCTTTCCTTTACCCCTCCCCCTCCCTTGTTCCCTTTCCCATTTGGACATTTTCTTCCCTTTCCCAATATAATATATTTTAGTCTTTATTTACACTTTCAGTTTCTCACACCAGAGAAACAATGCAGTACTTAAACGTGTGTCCAATTTATTTCACTTAAGAATATGGTCTCAAGATGCATCCATTTACCTAGGAATATCTCAAGCTTATCATTCTTTATGGCAGAGTAGTACTCCACTGTATAAAAAAACTACATTTTCTTTATCCATTCTGCTGTTGATGGGCATTTGGGCTGCTTCCAAGAATTAGCTATTACAACTGTGCCTCTATAAACATGGGTGTGCATATATCACTGTGGAATTATGCTTTTAATTCTTTTGGGAAGATACCAAGAAGGGGAATAGCTGAGTCAAATGGAATCTCTAGTCCTAGTTCCCTGAGGAATCTCCACACTGATTTCCATAGTGGTTGCACCAGTCTACATTCCCACCAACAGTGGAGAAAAGTTCCTTTTTCTCCACAGCTCCTCCAGCATTTGTTATTGGCTGATTTGTTGATAATAGTCATTCTTTCTGGAGTGAGGTGGAATCTCAGAGTTGTTTTCATTTGCATCTCTCGAATGACCAGTGATGTTGAACATTTTTTCATATGTCTATCTGCTGTTTCTACTTCTTCATCCGAGAAGTGTCTATTCATTTCAGTTGCCCACTTTTGGATTCGGTCTTTAAATTTGGGGGGTCTGATTTTTTTGAGTTCTTTATATATTTGAGATGTTAGTCCTTTGTCAGAAGAATAGCTGGCAAAATTTTTTTCCTACTCTGTGGGTTGTCTTTTCGCTCTGTTGGTAGTTTCTTTTGCTGTGCAAAACTTTTTAATAAGATCAGATCCCAGTTGTTGATTCTTTGTGATATTTTCCTGGGCAACTGGGCATTCATTCATAATGTCCTTGCCTATACTTATGTCTTTAAGAGTTCTACGTATTCTGTCTTCCTACAGATTTAGTGTTTCTGTTTTAATATTTAGATCTTTGATCCACACTGATTTTAGCTTAGTGGATGGGGAAAGATATGGGTCTAGTTTTAACCTTTGGCATGTGGAGAGCCAGTCTGGTGGCAGGAATTTTTAATTTCTCATTATTATTTCCAGTATTTGATTTGATCTTTACAGCATTAGCTCCACATTACAGATGGTGGAAATGAAACACAAAAAGACTGAGTAAATGATCTGGGTCACTAAAATTAGTGACATAAACTGGATTTGAACCCAAATATGTCTGATTGCAAAAGGATAAAATCATTTGGGAATAAAATTAGATGAAATATGAATCTTTCTTTTCTAAGATTTGTTAATAGTCTATCTTCCTTACTAGGGTATGATTTTTGGTAGAATGGATTCTATGTTAAATGGAAAAACTCTGCCATATGAAATCCAATTATAAAATTTTACAAATTGCATAACATACAAGTTGATTTTAAAATGTGTTTTCATTGTTGTGGTTCTACTTTACTTGTTAGACAGGAATATCATGTTTGTAACACTCCTTGTCAGTAATGTGGAAAAAATTTCTGTTGCTCAGGACCTTGAAAACCAGCAAGAGTAGCTATCCTATTTTCAAACAAAGTGGACTGCAAGCCAAAACTGATCCAAAGAGCCAAAGAAGGTTGCTACACATTGGTTAGGGAACAATACAACAGGAAGAGATGAAAATTATAAACATATGCACTCCAAGTACTCATGCGCCAGCATCATAAAACAAACACTACTGACATAAAAAGTCAGATAAACATAAATACAACTGTAAAAATGGACCTCAATACATCACTAAGAGATAGATCAACTAGACAAGAAAATCAACCAAGGTACATTAGAGTTGAACCAAACCTTCAAACAAGCAGACTTGATATAAATCAACAGAGTGTTCCACCCCAAAACAACAGAATACATTCTTCTTGGTAGCATGTAGAACTTTCTCCAAAACATAAGCTCATGAAGCACGCTTAAGAAAAATACAAAAATTGAAATTATCCCATGCATATTATCAGAGACTATTGCAATGAAACTAGACATGAAAGGCAGAAGAAACCACAGGAATTATACAAACACATGGAAATTAAACAGAACAGTCTTAAATAAACAATGGGTCACAGAAAAAAAATCATGGAAGAAGTCAGACTGTTCTGGACATTTCTAGAATCAAACAAAAAGGTCAGTACAATGTACCACGACCTGCAGGACACAATGAAAACAGTCCTAAGAGGGAAGTTCATAGCAGCGAGTGCCCACATCAGAAAAACATAAGTAAATAACTTAACGATGCAGATCAAGGTCCTAGAAAAACAAGAACAACCCAAATGCAAAGTTAGCATAAAGAAGGAAATTACAACAATCAGAGCAGAAATTATCGAAACTGAGACTAAAGAACCAATGAATCGAAGAGCTGGTTGTTTAAAAGAATAAACCAAGTACATAAACTGTTAGCCAATGATTAAAAAAAAAAAAAGAGAGAGAGAGGAAAGACCTAAATTAGTTAATGCAATTAAAAATAAGAGATAAAATCACAACAGACATTTCAGAAAATCAGAACATTATTAGTAGCCACTTGGAAAATTCTATTCCAATATATTGGAAAATCCAGGAGAAATGGACAGATTCCTAGATACATATGATTTCTCAAAACTGAACCAAGGAAATATAAAAACTATGAATAAAGCAGCATCAGGCAATGAAATTGAAGGGGTAACAAAGAAAACTACCAATCTAAGAAAAGCCAAGGACCCAGTGGACTCACTATTGAATTCTACACCAACATCAGGAAATATAGTCCAACACCACTAATTCTCAATATCTTTGATGAAAATGAAAGGGAAGTAGCACTTCCAACACACTCCTTGTTGAAAGATAATGTCACCCTGATTCCAAAACAAGACAGGGACTCAACTAAAAAAGTGAACTCTGGGCCAATCCCTTTAATACACACAGATACAAAAATCCTCTAAAAGACGCTGCCAAACAGAAAGCAGCAAATCATCAAAAAGATCATACATCATGATCAGGTGGGTTGCATCCCAGGGTTGCGAGGCTGGTTCAACACACACAAATCAGTAATTGTACAGCAACACAGAAAATGAAGCAAAGACAAAAATCGCATGATCCTTTGAATGACACAGGAAAAGTTTTTGACAAACTCCAACATCCATTTATGAAAAGAAAACCCTGAATAAAAAAGGTATAAAAGGACCTTGCCTCAGTCCGATAAAAGCCATTTTTGACTAACCTACTGTCAACATTATTACATGGGGAAAGGCTGAAGCTTCCCTCTATAAAATCAAAAACAAAAATAGCCACTGCACCACTCCTGTTCAGTATAATATTCACAACATTAGCCAGAGCAATCAACCAGGAGAATTAAATAAACAGAATAATTACAGAGAATGAAGAAGTCAAATTATCATTATTTTCAGATGATTTGATCCTCTACATAGAAGATCAAAAATTCCACCAAAAGCCTCCTAGAATTTAATAACTAAATTTGGCAATGTAGTAAGAATTGAAATCAACCCAAAAAAACCCCAATAGATTCCTGTATACCAATGATAAACTCACCAAGAAAGAAATTAGAAAAAAAAAATCCACAACAGCATCAAGAAAAATTAATTAGGAATCGACTGAACTAAGGAAGTGTAAAACCAATTCCCCAAATGAGTGTAATCATTATGTGCAGCAAACATGTACATATATGTATGCCAAGATATATACATATATATACACACATATATATACACACACATATATATATATAGGCTGGAGGAAATATAGCCTCTTTAGCCAATGGTGATAAGAAAACTGGCTATCCACATACAGAAGGTTAAATCTAGACTTATACCTCTCACCATGCACTAAGCTAAAATCAAAATGGATTAAACATCTAAATGATAAATCTGAAAAAACTTTATTTGCAGGAAGACAAAAAGGTAAACACTAAAGTGCTTGCCTTGCAAGCACAAGGACCCGAGTTCGATTCCCAGCACCAAAAAAAAAAAAAAAAAGGTAAACACTTGAAAACATAGTTGCAAGGCAAGGACTTTCCGAACAGAACTCTACCAATTGTACCAGAAATAACATGAAGAATCAACAAATGGTCAAATTTAAAAGCTTCTGCACATCAAGGAAAGAACCGACAGAGTAAAGAGATGACCTGGGGAAGAAAAATTTTGTCAGCTACACTTTGAACCAAGGACTAATATCTAAGATATACAAAGAACTCAAAAAAAGATCCCCCCAAAATACAAGATCCAGTCAAAAAAGTGGGCAAATGAAAATAATGGTGACTTCTCAGACCAAGTACCATGGCCAGTGATTACATGAACAAATATTCGACATCACTGGCCATTAGATAAACGGAAATTTAAAACAACACTGAGATTCCATCTTACACCAGCAGAATGGCTACCATTCTACCACTTAGAAATCAAATCAAAACAAATACTGGAAAGCTGCAGGGATAAGAGAACTCTTTTCTACCTTGTTGGTGGGCATGCAAACTAGTACAACCACTATGAAAATAAATATGGCGATTTCTCAAAAACTTTAAACTAGAAATGCCATTTGACTTGGCTATTTTTCTAGGTATCTTCCACAAAGAGTTAAAGACATCATATTTCAGTGACACGTGTGTGCCTATATATAGCAGCACAATTCATAATAGCTAAATCTTGTTTACATCATGTATTGCAAATATATACTAATCAAAAAGTATTTTTCTGAAAAAGAAAGAAAATCTGATATTTACATACGATGGAGTACTAACCTGCCATAAAGAAGAATAAATCTGAATCATTTGTAGGAAAATCAATCCATCATGAGACCATTATATTAAGTGGACTAAATCAAACACATAAGTTTAAATATTGCATTGTTTCTCTTATATAAGAAATCATAAATGTAAATAAACTAAAGAGCAAAATAAGCAATAGCTAATAGGAAAGAGGGAGACCTTTTACAAAAGGGGGAGGAATCACAGAATGGAGAGAAGGAAGGGAAGGAGAAGAAAAAAGAATTAAGATGTGTTATGTACATGCATCAACTCCCTCTGGTGAATGTAATAATTATGTAACTAAACATGTAGTAATAAAAATTTAAAAAATTCTGTCACTAATGGCATCCAAAATTCTGAGAATTTTTGATGATTAATTTTTTGTTTTGATGCTGTCTTCTGTTATTATATTTCGTTTTAAGTGTCCTATAACAATGACCTCTAAATATACAAGGCATGATCTGAAAATGTGTTGAATGTTTAAAGTTAAAAAACTTTAAATTTTTTTTTGAATTATTAAAATAAAAGACATATTGACATTTATCCCCCTCAAAGTACTCCCTGTTGCCTCAAGCACACTTATTCCATGGTTCTTGCCAGTTTTAGAAGCAGTTCTGGAAGTCATTTTCTGTGAATTTCTTTAGCTATGCTCTTGTGGCTGCCTCTATGCCCTGGTCATGTTGTCTTTGGAGAAGAGTGTGAAGTTGCACTGTCCAGGATCCCATGAATAATGTGGATGAGGATGTACCACGATGTTTTTATGAGGCTGCATTTCCACTGGATGCCACTTAGAAGCATCATCTATCATATTTTTATTCGCACCTCATAAAGACACCCATGGAAGATGACTTCCAAAACTGCTCCCGAAAGTGGCAAGCACCATGGGAAAAGTGTATTTGAAGTGAGGGGGAATATTTTTGAGGGGAGTTAGTTGAAATGCGTCTTTTTCTGTAATAAATGTTTTTAATTTAAGATGTTCGCTTTATATATAATTTTAGCATATCTAAATTTAGTAGGATTTAGTAGGATTTTGTGAGGATTTAGCAGATGTAGGACTCAGCTCCTGGTCTATATAATTAATTCCTTATTCTGCTGTCTCATGCCAACTTCATAAAACACCACAGGGCTTGTCTTATTTAAGATCGAGAGGTAAGAAATTGACTTCTGGTAGTATCAATTTAGGTGGGCAGTATCGATTTAGGTGGGCAAGAAAGTAGAGAAGGCCAGTTACTGTATTTTTTGATCACCCTCTGTACATTTAATGAAAAAGTAGAAAGTCAGTAAAGCTTGAAACATAAATGCAAAAAGCTCTACAAATATGGCCAAGCAAGTGCCATGATGTAACATTAATTTAGTAAGAAACACTCAAATATTAGAGACAATTTTGAGAAAAATAAACAATATTTGAGCAAGTAAAGCTCTCTTATTGCAAAAGTTATCATAGGTTCAGGGAAAACTCATAAAAGTGAAAAAAAAAGCATAGCAAATGTAGCAAAAATATGAACTTAAAATAGGATGGTAATTGTTTGATATACTACTAGAATAATCTAGCCACTTGCCCTGTGCTTATCATTCAACTGGCAAAGAGAAAGAAAGTTCCAAACATAGAAGAGGACTTGGGTTCTCGGAGCAGCAAGGGATTTTGCTGGAACAAGATGGCAAATGAGGAGTATCAGAAGTGGCACACCTGAACCTTGTGCACCCCACAGCCCACATTTTTAGTGGGTTTGCAAGTTCTCCAGGAAGTTCCCAGGGGCAGACCACTGCTTGCTTCCCTGCAACTCCTTAAGCTTCTCTCCACCATTGGTACTTGGAGCCCCACTGAGTGGTCTCCAGGATGCTGGAGACACTAGAACAACTAATTAGTGATCCTAACCAATCTGCATTCAGTTTTCAACTCCTAAATGTCACCAGCAGCAGCCTTTGGACTTGGGGAATGTCTCAGAGAATAGTAAGCACATACAACTGTGAACTGAGAGTCATTTTATTATGTGGTTCAAATTTTATTGCAATCGATGCATAGCTGAGCCAGTACTTGGCTCTACCTGGGCTTGCTAGCAGCTGAGTTCTCATATATTGCTGAAAAGTTTTGCTTCTAATCAAATATCAACTTAGCATTGTTGTATGTATCTTATGGCTTATAATTGTAATGATCAGAAACTGGATAGCTCATGAATGTGGAAAAAATCAAGAAGATGAAGGGTAAAGATACTTCTCTGAGCAGTTTACAATTACTATCTCTGACTTTTAAACGTCTAAAGTCAATATTCCATTTTATGAGATGAGAATTTATTATAAATCTTCTCTTTGTAGAGATTTGGTATTTTATTTTACAAAGAACCACCTGGAAATGCCTGCATTTCCTATTCGAACTGTATCAGAAATAAACACAATGAAAGTTAATTTTGTTGGGATTTTACTCGGTGTCTTTCATAACTAAGGTCTTTTTTGTTTTATTATGCAGATGCTGAAATAACAAAGGATCTAAAAATATTTCTATCAACAATAGTGCAATGAATTTCTCAAACAATGTGTATCAAAAATCCATTATTCTAGGCATTATTACCTAGAACTGTTGGTGACGATGTCAAATATTACACATTTTAAAGATATGAAGTGTGAGAGGTTCTTCTCTCATTCCTTTTCATTACCCCCAGCACCTTCATCATTTTGAAAGGATCAAGTGTTGAACAAGCAGCAGATGTTAATATAGAAATACAGAACATCTCAATTTTCTCACTGCTAACTCAGCTTACTGAGCCAATTTCACAATTCTCACATTCCTGAGTCCTAGGAGAAAATGCTAATTTAGATTGTTAAAATTGACATGGGTTAGGGTATAAAGGGTAATTAGCATAAAATCCTACACAAAGTGTTCTTAGCACCATTAATCAACACCCACCTAGGCAGGCACTTTTTTAGTCAGAGCTGATGTTTAACAGAGCTGAAAAGTATCTAAAATATTCTCTTCCAGTTAAGTAATAAAAAATGCAAGTTTATCCTCAAATCAGGTTTGAGGATTTTTAAGGAAAAATACCTAATATATGGTTCAAGGATAACTTCCTTTTACACTTAAGAATTATTTAAAGCATATAATAGTATTCTTGAGAAAAACACTTTGAATGCTTGTGCTTTTGACACACATGTGCCTGTGCTGCTCTATACTGGCTGAAAAGACCACTCTATTTTCTTTTTTGTGCCTCTGTGCTTGCAAAGTTTGTCACATTTGGCATTGATTTTCCTGTTCTGAGAAAGGACACTTTAGTGTTAGCTTCTTTCATTTTCCAGACTCTTAATCCTAAATAATACACTCTGAGAACCAAGATGCATCATGTACAGGTACAAAATAAATGTGTTGAATGTGCCCATTATATGTAAAATGTACCACTACATGTTCTTGGTTTAAAAAAAAAAATGTAAATAATCCACTCTGGTCTGACTGTGCTCATCAGAATGGAAGTGCCATTACTGTCTTCAATGTTATATGTCTGCTGTATTCATTGTTTTTCTCTCCTTGCTAACAGTGTAAACTGGTAGCAAGTCACCTGTCCTTTAGTTAGGTAGAAAAGTCAAAGTCACTCAAGTTTTTGTACTCCTTTATTTCCTCATTTGTAAAAGAGAAAAATAACAAAAATAAAAGATGATGAGCATGACAAAAAATTCTTTAAATTGTAGGGCACATATGTTCCTGGAAGCTGGTCCCACAAATGTCCCTAGGGACACCAATAAAACTCATCTTTACAAATTTTATCTCGGAGAACCAATGAATTGACCAAGGCTGCAAACATGTTATATTACTCCTGGAGACCATTTATTCTGCATAAGATAACGTCGCTTTGTATAAGACATTGGTTATGTATTGGAGATGGATGCTAAACAGAACACTCTCCAGAGATACATTGTTTTAAAAATTGCAGAACCATAAGATACGTACTTTAATCCATGTTGGTGCGATGAGAACATGAAGAAGGGGCACCCAAATAAAACTTGGGAAGGATACTAAGAAGAAGGATGTGTAGGGTTGCTCAGGTACATAAGAAATTGAAGAAAAATTTCCTGGTGCATGAAAAAGCATAGGTTCAAGTTTGAGAAGAAAGAACATGGTGGATTCTGGGACCAGGGATTTCAGGATAATAGAAACAGATGGATCAAAGCAAAAGTGGCTGACATGCGCTCAGGGTGTAAGCAAGAACCTGGCAAAACAGGGTCTTGGGCCCAGATTTAAGGAACTGCACAGAATTTGAATAACAAGGGAAAGCAAATGGCAGGTATTAAGTGAGGAAGCCCTAGATTCTTTCACTTTAGAAACATCACTCTGACTGTGGGGGTGAGGGCAGAGCAGGCTGCATTCTGGTGGAGATTTGAGGCAGGAGATCAATGGGGAGCCCATTTCAGGGACACTGGGAGATAAGCCTGAATTTGGAGAACAGGAATGGTGTAGGATAGAGTTCAGGGACCAATGATAATAATAGCTCCCATATATTGTGTTTTTATTACATGCTTTCCATATGGTTTTGTTGAATTGTCAAATGCAAGAAACAATCCTTCAGTACAGATATTATTTTGCTGTTAAAATATTAGGAAATTCAAGTTTAGAGAGAATATTGGCTTCATCGGTCCTTTCAAAAAGACAAAAACTGAAATTTGAAGCCAGGAGATTTTATGAGCTCTGGAATTCTGCCTTTAGTCTGCTTTTCTGCTCAAGTTAGGGTGAAGAATCCCCAGTAGTCTGTGATTGACTGGTCAAGAGAGCCAGTCATGATGGAGAAACAGGTCCCGAAGAGGAACACCTGTGTTGTGAGGTGGATGGTGGGGAGGTAGTTTGTTTGGATACTAAATACAAGAGGAAATTCATGGTTGGTGAAGGCAGGAGGAAAGACTTGACTGGATGTTTGGGGTGTGGTGGCTGCGGTGCATCTACGCGGATGGGTAA